>WYDI02030334.1:0-33861 GCA_009867235.2 Psittacus erithacus
TTGCTCCAAGCCCCTGTGTCCAACCTGGCCTTGAACACTGCCAGGGATGGGGTAGCCACAGCTTCTCTGGGCATCCTATGCCAGTGTCCCACCACCCTCATAGCAAAGAATTTCTTCCTAATGTCTAATCTAAATCTCCCTTCTGTCAGTTTAAAGCCATTCCCCCTTGTCTTGTCCCTGCATTCCCTTGTCAGAAGCCCTTCTCCAGCTTTCTTGTCATCCCCCTTTAGGTACTGGAACATTGTTACATGGTCTCTCCGGAGCCTTCTCTCCTCCAAGCTGAACAAGCACACAGAATTCCAATAGACAGCACCAAACCCTTCAGCTCAAGGTGTTTTCAAAGCATGACAACAACAGACTATATTACTTGTTCACTGTGAGCACACTTTCTAGCTATGTTATCTCAATTTCACTTAGAAATCAAGAAAACCTCAGTGGGCTCTCAAAAACCAGCATCAGGTTTTGTAGGGGATGTCAGACAACCATAAGGAGCTTCATGCAGTTCTGCAATCACAGGAGGTTCCTGTAATAGAAGGCGTGTGGTGTTACTGAGCACATTAATGAAAGCTTGCATGAGTGGCTGCGCGTTTCTTCTACCTCTAGTCATTTTTCAGTGAAGCAAAGCTAGTGTATAAAATGCATTGTGTTTTGGAGTTATGGAATGATTCCGATTGAGGCACAACAGTATAATAAGCCAGCAGTTGACGTATTTTATCATAATCTTCTGTAAAGGAGATCAGTCTTAGTTGCTTGGGTTTTTTTCTGTTTAACCTTTATTCCATTTCTATGTCCTACGTGTTACAAACAAAATAACCACGAATAATTTGCAGAGGAACTTGAAAATACTGTGCTTTATCTGGAATGGCACTTTACAATATGTAAATATAGCCAAATTGCTGTCGTTTCACACACTTCGCGGGAAGAGCCCAAATATTTATTCCAGCTATAGCGTTACCAGTAAAGGAAAATTAACCAAGCAATTTGTGTACAGCTTGTACTGGTAGCTCAGCTTTGATAAAAAAAAAGCAGCTTTCTGCTGTTCCCATTGAAGTCAGTGAGAATTTTGCAGTGGACTTCATTAGGATTAAGATCAGGCGCCTAAATCTAAGGCTGTCTCTTTAGAGGAAGATCAATGAATAATGCTTTAAAAATACAATCTGTTGCTAGAGGGGCTGAGGAAGGTGGTTTTTTTCCCCCACATCATTTCTTCATGTTTGACATCTCAAATCCCCTCTTTATTTCTTTCAGAAATCCTGAAGTGTTTGATGTGCCGTATCTGTGTCTCTTGAAACGGATATTCCAGTGTGGACTTCCTCATCCCACAAAAGAGTTGTCTGATCCCTCCCTCAGACCAGCAACTAGCTCCTGCTCAGCTGTGACTCCGGCAGGAAGATGAGCAGGAATTGCAACTCTGGCTTTGAGAGCTATAGCGTTGATGCAGAGGGTCTCTTGTGTTGTAGCCTTTCCCTTCCTTTATTTTATAGGCAGGAGAACTGGGGGACTTCCAGGTCAGGGTGCTGGGGGGCACTGGACTGTTTCATGGGCTGAAGGGTGGCTGGCAGCTCAAAAAAGGATGTTCTGAAGTGAGCCAAATGCCACGCAGAGGGCTCAGCCTGGAGTCCTTCTTAGTCGTAAGGCAGACGGCATTCAAAGAGCTACAGCAGGCTGGGAAATTCAGGCAGCGGGCAGCTCTCAGCTGCCCTGGACAGAAGCACATCTCTAACATAGGAACTTAGCATCACAGTGTTTTTTATAGTATATATATACAATGTGCACGTCAGGGCAAAGAGACAAAAGCAGTGGTGAGGAAGAGCAGTGAGAGAAGAAAGTCAGCAAGAATGTTGTGAGATGTGGTGTTAGGATGGGCCAGAGAGAAAATGGTGATAAAAAGAGGAGGAGGGAGAGTCCCAGGCTATCTTGGTTATCTTGAGATCTGTGATTCATTGTGGGGAATGTGCACTACCTACACATATTAGAGCACTGTAGGGAAGAAATCAGGCTGAGGAAATTCCAAAGTCTTTCAATAGGATTTATGAGCTTTAATAATCCAACGGCTCAGGGTCACCCAAGAGCCCAGGAATTGCTCGGCTTACAAGTATGAGTGGCTCTAAGGAGATATATGACAAGCATAGCATCTGCAAGAGGGTAGTTACACTCAGCAATAGGAGCCATAAGAATCACAAACAACTTCACTAGCACAAAGCAGTTTCCCATCAGGATTTTACCAGGAAAAGCTGTTATAGCAGCCCTTTGTCTAAAGCAAAGTATAAAACCCTAGCTTTCCTCCCAGCACACCTATAGAGCAGAAAAGCACTAGTCACGAACACTGCTCAGCAGGAGATGAGACCATCCACAGCAGAGGGAGTGGAAACCATCACAACATTCTCACAACATTCTGGCTAATCAGTTCCCCTCACAATCCACGCTAAATGAAGTAGTTGCCCCCTTTAAGGCCATGCCATGCTTTATGTGCCAAAGAGCATTCAGATGTGCCAAAGAACAGGAGCGACTTACAAAAACCCAACCCAACCCAAAAATCCAAACCTGTGCTAAAGCATGCTTTCCAAAACCAGCCCCGTACAAACTACTGGAGGCAATGGCAGACTCTTTCTACACCTTATGTATTGTCACATTAGTTTTGTTTATGCTCAGCAAATATGACCAGAAAAGGCACAGACATAGCCATAATTCAGCATAGTCAGTGTGACTCCGCTGAAAGATGCCAACAGCAACAGCAGCCCTACAGTAAGCAGGGAATAATTCTTGCTATGTGTCACTTGAAAACCCTCTCAAGTTCTCTCAGTGATAAAAGTAGCAAAATGTGGCCTTTGTCACGTGATTGGGAAGTCTTAGGGGTCTTCCAAGGAGCTATGGGTTAAAATCCTACTGCAGTGAGCATTTGATAAGATGTGGGGATTCCCATGGTGCAGTTTTAACCGATTTGCAGTGTTTCTCTTGAACATTTTGGAATCAACTTTTGCATTGGTTTAGTGAGCTGCAGAAAAGAGGCAGTGAGGAATGAATGACTGCTTATGTAAAGATGAGGTGCATTCAACATGAAGTGATGGGGGCAGTAGGAAATCCTAGAAAGTTGTACTTCAGGGACAGAACACAAAGACAGCTGCTGAAGCTTCCAGCACTTTGAGGTCTTGGACCTTTCCAGTCTTGGATTCTTAAGCATGGTTATTTCTCAGTCACAACCCTTAAAATAATGCAGTTCCCCCCAGTTTTTTCCAGCTGCCTTCTTTTTGTTTCACATTGCCTTATCCACTAGACATATTTAAATTTGCCTTTGTTTGGAATCTACATTTTTTCACGCCCTAAAATTACAGCTTTTGCAACGTGCAATACTGTAGAAAGTCCCTTCATTGAAGAGCAGAACATGGTACAATTTTAGCATCGTATAATTTCCTGCATAATTGTTAAATCATTTTCTTCCTTTCCTCCCTCCCCCTCTCTTATTTTATTTTCTTTAAGGAAAGAAGGATTCAAAGTGCATATCCAGAGACAGACAGAAAACAGCTACGCCGTGCCTCACCTTTATTGCAACAATAATCTTGCATCAGTGACAAGACTTCCCCTACCTATTGCTTCGATTGCTCAGCACTGGACTCTGTACTCTGCAAGGCACTTTTGGATCATGAACACAGACCTCCCCGTGTGTTTGTGATGCTGTATTCCCAAATATCATACCATAAAAATATGAGAAGAAAACTGTTCAGACCATTTTCCTGTGCACCATCTGGGTCTTGCAAGAAAGCTGACATTATCTGTCAGACTAAAGATAACCACGTTTTCTCTCTTTCGTATCGTTAATGTTTGTCATCGCAAATTTCACTTTAATGCTCCAATTACATTATGACATTCTTACAAACTGAATGGCACTAATGACTTTCATTATTATTTACACACTTTCTTAATTATAAGGCTCTCCCTCTCATTCACAACATGTTCTCTCTCATAACACTCACTCTGATATAAAGCTAATGAATTTTAAACTTTCTATTACATAAAGGCTCATGATTAATTACCCAGCCACCCAATCTCTTTATGATGCACAATACAGGGCTCTCCTGCAGTGCTGCAGCAAAGTGGAAGAAGTATGGAACTTTTATGCCTTCCTCAGTGAAAGCAAATGGAGTATCTTTCTCTTTAAAGTGTCATATGCAAATTTAATTGAAAACAAATATACATCAAACCATTCCTCGGGAGAAATCTAAATCTCTCCATATTAGCAGCATGGAGTAAACAGGATAATAATGCCTATTATTATCATCTTTAATTTTTCATGACAACAGTTTTTTAATCTAGTTCAAGCAAATGAGACAGTAGAAGTAAAATTACGTGGCTTTTATGTAAGACATCATAGCGTTATATGCTATATCACCAAGATCAGCTATTTATGTCGGTTTAATTATTCAAAACACCGGACTCCTTCACTGATAAAAAAGAGCAGACACAAAAGCCCAAGGTTGCACCACACCAGATGAAGGGCAGTCGTGACAAATATAAATTACTGCGCTTCAGACTGACAATAAACCGGAGCCTAGAAGACTTTGAAAGACATTGTGTGGGCACTGAGCAGCCTAGCAATGAAAGGCGCTGCTCAGGAAGCCCTGGTACAGGCTGCACTATGCACAAGCTCTACATGTGTCTCAGTGCCTGTGCTGCCAACAGAAACTGGATTCCCACAGCCAAGCGTAAATTTGCTGACAGCCATGGGGGGGAAAAATGGGTTCATTAAAAAGTGTGGCTACTGTCAGCCCGGTTGCTGAGTGCTGAACTTGACCTTAACATTACGCGGAACATGTGCATGTAAAAAATCTATTTCCTGCCATTCCGCAGGAAGTTCCCTTTTATGCCTCTCCCCATTGGTAAAGCAGGAACCAATATCTGTGCAAATGCATACATAATCCAAACAGGGATGTAGTTTCAAACAGGACAAAAGCCCATTCTGCCATGCCTGAACCGATGGAAAGCAGGCTATGAATGACACATTTGCTGAAACTAAGCATGGAACACCTAGAAAGTTGAAGATTCATTTGCCAAAGCCATTTACATTTGTGTTGCCTTTGTATTAACTCTTACTGCTGATCTGCTGCTGGAACAGACAGGAAAATTGGCTTTGTTGTGAGAAAAGACTGTTCTCTTTCAAACTCAGTTGGTTTTCTCTCTAATGCTGTATGCTTTACATTTCTAATCAATGTCCAGTGTTACAGAAATCCCTGTGCAATTTAATGATTTATTACATTAAATAATTCCCTGAAACACTTCTTGATGAGTATGGGCAAGTGTGTGGTCCCACAAAGCAAACAACTTCAAAACATCCTTTCTCAGTGCCACATCTAAGGCCTGATCCAATATGATCATCCTGCTACGTTCAATTAAGATCCCATTCCAAGGCTGCTGTTCTACCCATCAGCATTTCAGTTTTCTGAATTATGAAACTTTCTAACATCAGAGATGCTCTGTAGTGGAAGACAAGCAAGCAAGCAAAGAAGTAAAACGAAACTTGAAGAAACTTAAAATTGATCCTTCCATTCTCTTTAATGTCATGCATGCTATGCACTAACTGTTATTAGGAGTACACTATGAAGCAAAATGTATAACCACTCCTATTGTTTCTTTAAATCCGAACCTAGAAAGCAGGCTTTAGAGGGCAGGCAGGCTCTTGGCAGAAACTGAACAAATAGCAGAGGCAGAAGAGAGACAGAGGCAGAAAGAGCAGGTCTCAGAGTAACGCTGCTTTCCCGATTCTAATAAAGCTCCTTTGCTCAGCATTTAAAAAACCTGACAGCTTCAATGCTATTCCAGCTCCAATCCACTTGTAATGCAGGAATACAGTATCTAAGGGCAAACGGTGGAACTGTGTAAATAGGTGGAGTGCTCCTGAAATCTGCTTTTCTCAACACTCAGCTGCTTTCTGTGGCTATTGCAGCGCTTCATCTTCTGCTGCGGATGCTGGGGTCAAAAGCACTGGGCTAAGGTATCTGTAGGATATGCAAGTTCACATTCCAAGCCTCCTGACATTTTGGGCAGAGGGTGTCAGGCTTTCACAGGGGGTCAGATGATGCTCCTTACATTTACATGCTCATCATGAAATTTCAGAACAGGCCTTTTGAGAGTCAATTGAATGCATGCACACAGAATGTCCTTTGACCAGCATAAGAGATGTCCTATACGCTCTTGGAAGGTTGGACAGTGACCCTAACCTCTATTCTTTTTGTTGATGGTTTATGTTGAAGATAAACTTCCTTAAAATACAGTGAATAATCAGCCACAGTAGCCGTTAATCTTGATAATTTTTTACACGTCAAATAGTTTCTGTATTTGAGACACATTAATCATTTTCCAATATTACCAAGGAATAATTGTACTCCAAAGACAATGGTGTAGTCCTTGGACTTCTTCATGTGCTTGACTATTAGTAACAGCGCTTACACAAAAGAAATGTGGCATCAGAGTAAGACACAAACATGACAAGACAGTCGAGCTGATCTTTATACAGAGACTTAAAAACAACTGGAGATGGTTGATAATAACGTCAGAACAGGTAAAGTTAGTCACAGTTTAGTAAGTGGCATGGAGGTTTGCAATTACAATTTTATGGCCCATTCCTTATGCAGACCAGGCTCGTGATAAATTTATAGCCCACAGGATCAACTGATTAATAAGACAATTAAAAGACGAATGTATTTTAATGACATATGGCAGCATCCTCATGTTTTATAGCTTTCAACAATATTTCTGTTTATTGTAATACTTGCATCATGAAATTCTAGCTGTTTAAGATAATTGAATGTGCTTATATTCCCCTTATGAGGAGTTAAACACAGACCCTCCAAGATTCCTCATGAAGAGGAAAAGATTTGTTAAACAATCTGAAAGTGAGATAGGCATGGCAAACAGGAGCCTTGTTTCAAATCTGTAACTGTTATATCCCTGTGATCCCCTGCGTAGATGAGTATGTGAAGCAAAGAAGCCTTCTCCCCATCTTGCCTTTGCTGCCAATGTCAGGAGAGCTTCCTAAAAGAAAATGCCAGCAAAGGGAAGTGCTTCATAAACTTGGAGATGGGGCAGAGGAAGAGGCAAGATGCTACTATGAGAAGTAATTAGTGGTAGTGGGGAGTAATCTGCTGAAGCTTGCTCTTAGAATTGATTTTGTTGTTGCACGCTATATGAGATCTCCATAGCCCAAGAAAGATGAGCCATGCATCACCTGGGACAGCTGCATGTGAAGCAGCGTCATTAGGCAGGAGCCAGTGCTTCAAACATCTGATCCTGATCCTACCCCTTTTATTTAATGGATGATTTTGAACAATTCAACCCATCTCCCAGTGCTTTTGTTTTATTCTTCACACCTGTTTCTTCTGCTCTTTCTTATGGCTATTGTAACGCAGGGGAAAGAGCTATCCATCATTGTGAGTTTACGTAATGGCACTCTGCAAAAATGGAACATCCTACATCCCAGTCTGAAAATAGCTCCATGAAGATGATGGGAACACTGCGCTGATCTTGGCAGGAAGCTCATTTGCCGATAGCATCATCTCGATGTATTCCTTCAAAATGTTTGGTATTGATTAACAGGGTGTTTAAAAGCACAAACAATAAACTACTCATTTTGATTTATAAAGCAGTTCTAGTGTTTATCACAGGCAGAGTATTTTCATACAAATATACTTAGTAAATAAGCCAAAAAAAACCCCAACAGATCAACTCTTCCCTGTATTGTAACTGTAATCACTTTCCTATAAACAACACTAGGAACCTCTTTCCTGAAACATCTCAGGAAAAAAAGATGAGCCTTGCAAACCCAGAAAGCCAGTGAAGCCCATGAAGACAGAGCCTGCACGAAGAACGTCTCACCTGCACTGAAGGCACAAGCACCTCTGCCTGTTTATAATAGAAGGATATTGGGCAGATGGTACTAAATTTGCAGGAGTAGACTTACAAAGCTCATCAATTTTTGCTAGAACTGGACATCATTTGAGGACCTAGATGAATCTGATTCAGGAAAAATCAAGATAGACCCAGACATTTGGAAATACTGCAAATAAGGTCCTTAAGTTATCACGGCCTGCTATGGAGGGAAGCACACATTAGGGACATGAATTTTGGGGGCACCCCCCAGGTAATGCAGTAAAATCTCAGCTGCACAAATGATATCTTCTCATGTCTATCATTCTTATTATTTTCACCATACTTGCATTTTCTGCATCCTGCCTTTCTCCTCCCAGGAGCTGGCAGCTTTTAAGATTGACCACAGGGATGGGGCAGGTGCCCAGCCTTGTATGCCTAAGCATCACAGCCAAAAGTGGTGTGCTTATTTCCAAAACAGCAGCAGGAGACTCATAGCATGGCCACCAGTACAAGCATCACAAACCCCTAAATAGCAAAGCTCTTTCCTTTTAATTGCAGTGCCCAGCATATTTTTGTCAGGGGTGAGCAGTTCTCCAGTGTCCCCTGTGGGCCTTTTGTCAGCTTCTATGTACTCTTGGTTGTTTTGCTGATGCTCCTCAGCAAACATGATGATAGCTGGTAAAGCCATACATATCCACCTGAGAAAATGGTCAGAATTGAAACCAGACAGTGTTTCAATGCCAGCCTTCTGGGCTTGTATCTAACACCTGTAAGGAAGGTGACTGCCTCATGTCTAGAGCAAGATGCCATGCTAAGAGTACAAGAAAAATCTGATTTTCCAGTGATGTTGGGATTCACTCACAAAGCGTGAGGGCAGATCCATGATTTATGCTGTCTACAGCTTCTTCATTATCTCCAGTACCATTTACCTCTAAAAAATGAAGCTTTCAGGCTTTCTTTGCCCTTCTATTTCTCTATTCTCTGTCCTGTGTCCCATGTAGTTTCCTTTCTCCTTTTCCTTTCCCTCTCTCCCTATTCATGCCGGAGGGTATATCATGATGAGGTTCTCTTAATCAATCGTCTGACTCATTGCCTTATGGCAGAATATTGCCATGGCTAATGACTAATATGACTGCAGGATTTCCAAACGCTGTCTTATAACATCTTGCAGACAGCCTATTAACTATTTTTCAGCCTCACCAGGATGAGCTGGGTAGCAAAATAAACAGGCATGATTTAGCACAGTAAACTAATTTCTTAGCAGCTGACTTCTATTTGTAGGTCTAACCTAAATAAAACAGTATAGGACAAAGTCTTTCCAAACTGAGAAATGCTCCATTTGTGAACAGCTTTTCCAAAGATGCTCAAAGTGTTCATTTGCACAAGGAATGACAACAAACAGCGGTTGAAACTTTCTGATTCCTGAGACATGGCAACTGATATTTGTATTCATATTCTGAGTCATTATAAAAGCAGAAATGTGTGAAACTGCTAAGACAAACAGCTACACGCATTGTGTTTGTTGATCTGTATTTATGCATAGCAAATACTTTTTCCTCCACGTTATAGTTTTGTGATGAGCAAAGGAGTAGCACAGCACTTTTTCTCTCTGCAGCTCCCATGTCCCTGCAACTGGAACTATTTGCCCTTTCAGTTAAACGCAGTTATTCTAGGTCAGCAACCTAGTTTTATTTTAGATTGATGTGAAAGCCATATACTTAGATTCAACAGTAAGAATTTTTCACACTGGTAAGGCGTTATCACCAAAAGCAGTAAGAATAGTCACAAGGAGGTTTGTAGATGATTTTAAAACCTGACAGTGTATAGAGGATGCTTTGCTGCAGTGCTAATGGTGCCTAAGAATACCCAGTATTCTTTACAGACACATGCATTAATTATGTTATTCTTTCCTTGCCATGGAACTGCAGACGCACTCATCCATTTGCCTTTTCCCAATTGCTGCACTGGCCTGAACAAAGAACTTGATAATCACAGGATTTTGATACTTCCTCTGGGCAATCAACTGTTATCCTCCTGCAGTTTGTCCATGCCTGAAAATACAATAATATTTGACCAGTTCTCTTGCACAGAACTAATTTCAGCACTAACAGATTTTCCAGATACCCATTTATAAATGCTGATGCCTTCTTGATCAACTCATCTGTCCACCTTGTTACTGACAGTAAAATGATATCGATGTGAAATGAGCATCCTCAGAGACATTTTGAGAAGGGTGAAGTGTTGCTGATTGTCAATGGATTAACAAGAAGCATTGTCTTGGGCATAGAAGAACAGAGCCTATAGCTAGGGAAGGAGATACAGCATCAAATTGGGAACTATACTATAAAGATTAGTGTTAGAAAACTAATGAATAATGTCACAAGACCTTAAAGTAGCTAATCTCATTGAGAGAGCTTGTTAGATCATCAGATTGCCTAGCAGAGAAACCTGCTTCCATTACTGCTGTGTTTGTGGTGTCAAACCCAATTAGTGTTTCTCCACTTGAATTTTCATTCATTAGAGTTGGAAAGCCAAGCAGAACAAAATGCAGTGGAACTGAATTTGTTTCCCTTTCACTAGCAGAGTTTTCTCTGTACTCAGGTATCACGTATAGGAGAAACACACACTGAGCTCAGCTCTAGTAACTGTCACAGCTCTGCAAGCTTTAGCTGCTCTAACACCCAGCCTCTAGCACAGAAGCAGTAAGGAGTTCCACCATATTAACCTGAAACACCCAACATAGCAGGAACATTTCCACCTCTCTACCCAACCAGCATGAATTTGTTCTCAGCCCTCATTTCTCAGCCAAAAAAGGGTAAGCCCTTCTCCAGTCTGACAGTGTTTCTAGCTCGTTCTCTGTATGTGGTTTTGGTTCTTTTTTCCCCAAAGCTGAATATGCAAATGTAACCACTGCTGACTCCATCCTGTGGTTGCAGCTTAGCGGGCTCCCATCAGGTTACCCCATCTGAAGATCCAATAAGAGTCGCTTTCCTACCCGTATTCCCTCTAAAGCTAGCATCTGGTAGAAGAAAACAGAGTTTTGGCAGCTGGGTAAAAGCAAAGCCTTGCTGAATTCATGCACTGATTTCACCTGAGGCTAATTTTTACCACCCATACTTGCAGGAGTGCTGTACAACACTGGCTATGTTTTAAAAATAGCTTCTTTCCTGTTGGGTAAGGAAAAGCTTCTATCTTAACTTCATGCAGCGCACCTAACAAATGGCCATAGAAAACTGCTGCAATATGAAGCCTATTATGTTTTCTCAATTTTTAAAGAGCAAACGCTGCAGTCAGTTTTGGTTTTCTAAACTCAAATGCAAACCTTCCCAGGTGTTGAGTTTATAGCGGCATTGTCAATGTTTCCGAAGCGTTATGAGGGGAACCTGTGAATTTTAAGTAGTGACAATCAATATGGTTTGAGAAATATATTGAAGATTAAATCTCAAGCCCATGATCCTGACAGAGCTGACGCTTGGTACGTACTCAGTCATCATCACTTTTATCATTTTTCCTACTCTGTGAAAACACTGCTGATCTTGCTTTCGCCGTTGTCTATCCAAGCACACTCTGAAACGCCTCATTTAATAAGACAAGCAGTTTTTAATGGGATTTAAAACTGCGTGCAATGCAGTCAACATCAGACACTGGCATAACTCTCACATTAAAGTCCGTATTTGTCATCAGAAGTTGGGGAAAGGCGTTGTTTGTTTTTTAAAGCATCTGTAGCTCATGATAGCAAAGGTTCTCGATTCAGGACCGTGCTTTAAATTAACTTGGGGTGCTGTTAAACAAGCCTCCTCCCTCCAGCTGAACTGAAATTAGGTTGATTCCTTCCAGTATTTTAACAGCCAGATAATCTGAATGTTCAGTTTTGCATCTGTTACACAATTGCTTCTTTATTCTGAGTCATTTGGTAACCTCTAAAAATAGTTCACTCTTCTTGAATTAGCAGCATACTGTTATAGATCATGTAGACAGAAAAGCCTATCTCCTCGCTTCTGCATAGCCAAAATGCGACAGGGCTCCAGCATCAGAAAAGTCATTGCAGTGTATTCTAACTCCAACAGATGTTACTGCTGGCCTCTTTGAGAGACAGAAGGGTAAATAAGAGAAAGAAAAACAATGGATTACAAGCCAAAACAATTACTGAATTCCACCAATAAAGCAGTATGTCCATGGAGGTGGACTGTGAGAAAAATGTGTTTGCTTAGAGCAGCTCACTTTGGAGGCACAATAACTAATTTGTTCAGGTCAGTATACGACTGCCTTTTTTTGCACCTGGGATAGAAGTTGATATTATTTTGGCAATAGAGGAACTATTTGTTTTGCAAACAACCCTCAGTTTCTGATGGAATGAGAAGCTTCAAGCTCCAGCTCTGCCATGGATGACCCAGGACATGCACACAGGAGTCCCAGAAACAGAGGAATATATTCATTTGTTGTTCTAGAGTACTGCTGAACTATTATTTGATGCTCAGCAGTAGGTGTTCTTCTATGACTGTTCCCTCAGCTAGATGGGATTCTCTTTTTTATTAGCTATATGATATGTCTCCAGTAAAAACCTTTGAAATAGCCTCAGCAAGCTGGTGAGATGAGAAATGGCAGCTGGGAAGATTAGAGAAGTCCAAGTGGAAGTATGGATAATTAAATCAAAGTCAGGCAACATCTGTCAGGAAGTTAGAAATGACTTTCAGATGAATGACAAGTGGCTGTTACCAATCCAAGCTTTGCTGGGTAAACAAAGCAATTTGAGTGCAAAAAAGAACAAGGTGCTGGAATGTCATGCAGACGGTACGGATACAGTCCATGCAATGGATGCACCAAAGGAAACAAAATAGGTATTTTTTTGTCATTCCAGCTTGTGGGGAAGCCCAATGTTTTCCATGTAATTCTGCAGAAATAGGGAACATTTAGTTACTTGTGTCTCATCTTCCCCTTTCTCGGGTTCTAGAAGGGTCAGAATATTCATATTAATTTTCATTGAGAATGCAAACGGGTCCCTTTCCCTGCTGAATCTCAGGCTTCCTCAAAGTAGTGGTTGTTATTATCTGACATCACTCACCATGCGAAAGTTTGCCCCATCTCTGTTCCTTTTTACTAAAGGGTGTGCTTCACAAACAATTTTAACTGTGATTCCTTCTCACTCTAAGTAAAAGCCTATAAAAATAAGGTTTCTCCTAGAGTCTGCTGTGTTGGGTGGAAAAATATTGTTTTGTTATTACTGCACTTCTTATTTCCTGCCCAGGAAGGGGCTTTTGTGAGATGTGCATGGAAATCACAGTAGTGGATGTGATCCTATCAGAATCCTACCTCTGATCCTAAAGTGAACTGAAAGAAATACTTAAATAACTCTTCCCAAGCTCTTCCTTAGTGCTGAACTTGAGGTATTTTTCCTTACCCATAGAAATGACCAAGACTGAAGTGTATGAATTTTGCTAACAATACCCCATAGAACTTTGATGTCACGCTGAAGAGTGTTTCTTTTCTTATGCTAAACAACCCCAGTTTTACATTCTACCAGCATTGCAATACAGAGGCTCCTCATCTACCTGTTTGCACCCATTCACTTCTTTATCTACTTTTACATTGCCTCTGAATCTTCTTATTTCTAAGGTAATCAAGTTTTTCACATCATATGAGAGCTCAGGCCTTTATTCATTGTTGTCATTCTTTTCTGAAATACCCTCTAACCCCACAGGATCCCCGCTAAGATCAAGTGCCCTGTTCTATACGGGTTACTCCAGCTGAAAAGGTATTTACAAATCATGTAACAACAGGTCAGCATTTATCTTCATTGTTCCCTATCACATTCCTAATGACTCTTAATTCATCACATTCCTGGTTAATATTTTTCACATTCCTAACTAATATTTTTAGCCACAAATGCACAATGCCTGCATTGATGCTCATTTTCCCCATGTTCCTACTGTTAATGCAAAAATCCTGTAAGGGCTGGCTAGGAAACAAGAGACATTTTTTGACAGATTGCAAAGATTTCAACATTCCCTTTAAAACAAAGCTCTTGAACACTGCAAGGAAGAAATGTGAGAGGAAGTGTGTGCAAACCCCACACAGAAGCTGGAATCCCTCCCTATGCTCTTCACACGCTCCCACTGTCCATGAAGCCACCAGCAGCTCAGCTGCAGAGGATCACAGCCTGAATTGAGCCAAGCCATCATTCAACCTCCTTTCTATCTCCTCTGTGATAAAGACTAACAGATGATTGAGGTGTAATTTTGGTTTTCAAGAGATTCTTGAGATCCTCTATATGTTGTAATTTCAGCCCACGTATTTGGAGCAAAGGTTTTCTTTGTCTGCACATTTAGATATATAAATTAGTATTGAATATGGTGAAGTTGATAACGCAGTAACATTTGAGTTTAACCTTCATACAAAACACAGTTTTAAGTGAAATAGTCAAAATGGCCTTTTCTTCGACCGGTCGGGTTTGGATAATTAGAAATCAGTGACAGTCCTCACAGAAAGCCAGTGCCCTTTCATACAACCATACTGTATGCCGAGTGCTCTTTGCTTCCTAACTTCTTCACATTAGTTTCCTATTTTTTAGTCAGTTTTTTGTTTCATTCTGTGAGGCAGAAGATGAAAGGAAAATGAACTCACAGCAAAGGCTGAGCTCGAGTGAAGCAGTTGATTGTCTCCGGAGAGAGTTATTGAGAAAACTGCTAGCTTCCAATTGTTTCCTGAAAACTAATTATTGCTGAATGACACTGTAAAATCTTGTGTGTATAATCATGGTGTAGGTATGAGGTAACCTTCGTTTAAGGCTGGAGGAGCAAATGAAACAGCTTAGGAAAAGAAAACAACCTGACATGAGGCTGTACTCTTTTATTTTATCCTATTTATGACTTACTGAAACATTCTTCACCAAAGGCAGTTAGTAATATGAGTAGCAGCTCAGTGGAGTGCTTATGGATAGGTCTGAAGGCTGCAGCCTCCTAAAGAGATGTTCAGAGCTCCAAAATGAGTGTATTCCAAACAACCTCATTATGTTTTACATAAAGGAATGCATCTCTTGTTACTTTCTGATTTTCAAACCTTTTGGCACAGGAGCACATTTGGAGACATACATATACAAACGTGCATGAACGTGTATCCGTAAACCCATGTACAAACTCAAGGTAGAAACTCCCCCTTCCTTTTCTTGCTTAATCATATAATCCCAGGCATCATGCAAACATTTGGCAACACAGCTGCCTCCCTATGTTATCTTTTCCATCCAGAAAGGAGGAGGACTTCAGCTGGAGGTCTTGTCATACATGTCACAAAAGCCTGGTCTCCCACCTCCTGCTTTCAAAGTCTTATTTCCTCTTGCAATAGAAGGCAAGCGACAGGCTTATGGATCCTGCACGGAATGAGTCATGCAGTCGGGATGTATCTCTCGCCCTGCTTTTTAGTAGCCACCTCTTTTATGATCTATCTTGTAAAGAATAAAACCACCATTTGTGAAAGCTTGACAAGAGCTTTAGCTTTCATCAGTCTTGTAAAGTCCAACACAACAGAAATGTTACAGGCAATTAAAACAGGTTTTCATATCTTTTAAATGAACTGCTTTGTCTTTAAGCAATCTTTGCTCAAAAACATTGCAGGTACTTCTCGGAATTAAGATGTGTTTCTGAATTCAAAACACGAAATCTGACTTGAAACTTCTATTATCCCATAATCTACCCCAGACATGCAATAGGCAGCTTTATGCACACGTGTTCACTCACATTACAAGATTACTTACTTTTTCTTCAGGATTGCAAAAAGCTGCAAAATTCAATTCATACCCAAATCTGCCAGGAACGATGGCAGAGCCAAGAGTGTGAGTTGCTGAGATTTTCTATTGTTTAACTTTAGAATACTCTTCTCACCGGGATGCTTTCTGGAAAATGCAGAGAATCTACCTGGAATGGTGCATCTCAGCTGGGTTTTGCTCCTTCTGCTTCATGAGAGCAAGACAATATAAAGAAGCTATATTCAAGGAGGGTGCTGAGTTATTGAATTGTCAGTTAACTTCTATAGCACATAACCTTAGAAAATAAATCCTATCCATGCTTTGGCCTGCACTAGTCAGAATGTAAGGCTGCAGTACCTCCAGCGCTGTATTATAGTGACTGTTTGATGTTTCCTTTAACAGCAAAACCGTAGGCATCAATAAACAGTTGGCCACAGAGATTCACAAAGAACAAACTTGTACAAAGACCTGCTGCTTCATTCGTCAGTTCCTGTTATTGCCTGCTTTAAAAATGCCATCAAATTAAGGCTTAATTATAAAGAGAATATATAATGGGACACCTGTCCTAATCATCTCCATTATCTTATAAATGAACACATGAACGTGTGTAATTGCTGCTGATATCAGGATTTCTCTTCAGGCTTTTTATTTAGCACTTCTGCTGCCCTCCATTTAGGTTTATTATTTACCTGAATCTCCTTGGAAACTTTCCTGCTGCTTTTTGTATTTTTCCAGCAAGACAAATTTCCTTCCTGGGATCTCCAATCCCCTGCTTTCAGTCGCTCACTGTTACTAATGCTTTCTTAATCACAGCTTTTTTTCAGCTCACACCAAATTCCTGTCACTTGCCCAAGTGGGATCGTTGCAGCAGCCAGATGCTAAAACATCAACCCCTTCCACTCGAAACACCTACAAAATATTTGTTGTGTTGTAAATCGTTCTCTTGGCATCGTGAAACACAAGTTTAGGGCTCAAACGCAAGCACAAAAAGATGCATGCAAACATACGGTAACTGTACATTAAATGGCAGTGAAGTATTTTAAAGATTTTGTGGTATTTTTCCATCACAGATATACATCTTCGTCCATCCACAACCTTTCCAGAAAATAGATCAGGATGCGAGGGAACAACGTGCAGAAGACACTGGCAATGAGCAAGATGATAAAAGATCGTCACTGAGAGTTCTGTGCTCACTGTGCTGAAGGAAAAGCCCAACTGTGGGCTTCAGGTACCTGTGGAATGAGGGGGAAAGGGCCAGGCAACCTGTCTTGGCATCTTCATTGGATATGAAATGGAGGAGGAACAGCCTGATTGCCAAAGACATGGAGAGGCACTTAGCAGCAGCAGGAGTGAGCAAGATGCATGTCCACCTCATGGTCTTCCTCATCTCTTTTAGTGCTGCACTTTTCTAATGCCATTTGCCAAAAGACCCAAATTCTTCATTTGGTAATAAATCCATGCTTTCACCTTCTGATTGTGCCACAAAGTAAAACCTTACTTCTTAGAAAATGACCACTTTTTTATTTCTTTCTATCTTTCTGTGAGCTGAACCTCACACACACCCAGTCTCCTGCTATTTAGACACAGCATGCCCTGAAATGTTAATTAATACTGTGAAACTGGTTTGCCTCCATGACCAACTAAAAGCACTTGAAGCTGTGATCTGTTTTCTTACTTTGTTTTTACTTTTAAGCATGTGCCCCTCCATTTGCAACTCCTTTACCTGATCCGTTTCCAATTAAACTTCTAATTGATGGAGGTGGCCCTCAAAGCGTAGCACACAGGGAAAATAAAGCAGAGAGAACACCATGAATGGCAGCAGTAGCTTAGAACTGCAGCTTTTCATTTCCAGCTTACTAAGAATATCCACGTATTTTGACTTCCCACCTTGGCCTCTTCATTTCTAATGTTTTTTTAATTTACTGATTACTACTACGCACCATATTGTAGCACAACAAGAAGAAGAAATCACACCTGCCACATGAATTATGCATGCTGCTGCCAAAACCCCAAAGAAAAAGACAGAAACAGCCAACGATGTGCCTGGAATGGTGATATGAAGGTTACTTGATGTAGCTCACTAGCCTTGCCAAGAAAAGTAAGCCCCAAGGGAAAGGAGTATTGATATCAGCGGACAGGAGGCCTTACAGATGCTCTAGGATAGAAAAGCCTCCCTGAATGCTGTGCTAGCAGAAGAGGGGGGAAAACTTTACCTACGTATGAATTTCACTGCCAAGTCACTCAATTGTGACAAAATATAGGATGAAAGGCAGTTTCATATAAGTTCTGGATCTAAAATGGTCCCATACGTTGCGGAACGCCATTAACTGCCTAATTACAATCTGCAGTTTCCAAGGGAGCCCTGCAGAAACTCAGTGATAGATCCCAATTGCTTGCTCTGGCTCACACTACTACTACTGCTTCCTTCTCATGGAAGGGGTGAAAGACCATATTCGAACTAGGCTTGCCTATGAAGGTATACAGCCCCCTAATGAGGAATGCTAGATCCTGTTATGATGTTGAACAATTCAGGTTAACTGAAACAAGGTCTTGTCTAAACTCTTTAGAGATTTAACTACAACAGAAAAATAACTGTGGATCGTTTGTGGTTTGGGGTTTTGTTGTTGGTTTGTTCGGGGTTTTTTTTTTACTTTGCTAATCTTAATATCATTAAGATCACAAATTCCCTAGAGAGAAATCAGGAAGGTTCAGTGTATCTTGTAAACTGGTCACTTACATGCATTCTTCTTAAGCCTCTGTGTAAATGTGTGCTACAGGCTTCCAGGAGCGCCTGGATGATGCTCCTAGTTATATGGTTTAGTTTTAGGTAGTCCTGCGAGGAGTAGGGAGTTAGACTTGATGATCCTTATGGGTGCCTTCCAACTCAAGATATTCTATGATCCTCATTACAATAAACTCTTAAAACATAATTACAATGCAGTCATATTAATGAACAATTGTGCTATGTGCAATACTTGACCATCAGAGAGCATGTCAGATACCTTATCCTTCTACACTATCAAGTCTTATGCGAAGAAATAGTTTCCTCAGAAGAGATGTTAACTGAAAATAAACCAATTTAACTTGCAAAAGTACTTTTTAATCCAGTCCTCAAGAGACCCTTTTTTTCCTTGTTTTCACTTGTCAACAGATTTCATTACAAAACTCTGGCTCTCCTTTTCTTTGTCTTGGTTTCTCCAACATTCTTCATATGACCAGAGATGGTTTTCTCTATCATGACAGAAGACAGCGCTTAGGAGAGAAAAAAACCCATCAAGAAAAGCTTTGGCTTACCACTAACACCCATACAGCGCCTGCTGTGTCTTGTGCCTTATTTATTTCCCCCTGCTATCACTAGACCCAGTGGCAGAAAGCACTCAGGTGATCCTGACTGCAAATCCAACCAAACTTGCAGGACAGCATTACTTAAGGCACTTTCCCAGAAAGGCACAGGCCATGATCACGCCTGGCTTATAAGCCCTGCTTTGCTTGGCTCTTTAGATCACCAACAAGATTGAAATGTTCCCAGCCTTTTTGTTAAGTTCTGACACATTCCACTAAAGCAATCAGAGCTGAATAAAAGGAAAAGAGGATTCAGAACCAAAAACAAACCCCAAAAGCAGAATAATTTTGGTTTATATTGTATCTGGATTGCAGTTTCCTTGAGAAAAAAAAGCCGACAAAAACTTCAGATAATGAATTGAGTAAAGATTGAGAATTTTTGATCACAGTGAATTGAGTAATCTGGACACATCTGGTTGTAAGAACCTAGCATTATAAGTACCAATATGCTTTCTGTTGTTTAATAAGAGTGGAAGACCCTTCATAGTTCAAAGGAGCTAAACAAGATCTTGAGCTTAGGCTGGGAGGCAAGTTTAAGCACTTCATAAATTTATTGATCTTTTCTGCTGCACTCCAGCCAGTAACAGACCGTTCAAGAGGGTCTCTGCAGGTCTGACTCAACACAGGAGGTAAGGGAGAGCCTCCACTTCTGCACATCTGCTCCTTCTCATGCTTTTATTCGATGCTGTGAATCCTTCTCTCCGCTCACGCACCCCGCGTTCCTTTGTGTTCCCCCACAAACTGAATTCCCAGTTCACATGAACAAACCCAGTCCCTGCCTAAGCTCTGCTGTTTCCAGCCATGAGCACCAGCTGCTCAGCGCATCCAAGTGACTGAATGCATGTGTGTGATGTCTGCTGAAAGCGCATTTCACAGAAGGAAAACGTCAGGCCAAGAGGAGGAGGTATCAGTCACAGCTCATAGTGCACCAAGATGATGCACTGTTAGCAAGACTACTTGTAATTAAAACAGTTCATTACAAACCAGCCTACAGCAGAGATGGAGCAGGTTCTAGGAGTCGTGATTAGAATAAAGGGTAAATCTATGCTACTTGTTTTCTTTCCCAAATAGATCAGTGAATTTCATTTAGAAAAAACGTTTTGAGTGATGCTGAGAGGCAGCGCATATTAAAAGCTCTCCACGAAGAGTCACAATTAGTAAAAACCAATAAACAAGACAAATCACAGTCATTCTCATCAGGAGAAAAACCCCTTGATCTTATGGAAAAGTTTTCTGCAATTACAGATAAGTCTGCATTAGCATTAGCAGAGTTTTTAATCACATGGTCACATACTACTGCTTTGCAGATCCTTGAACCATACAACACAAAGGGTGGATGGTACTCACTTTAGGAGAAGCTGCTCAGTATTTTGTTTCTCATCAGTATCAACGGTTTAGCTTTGTACTTCAACCTTTGCTCTGAATATAACAATCAGCTTACAGGCTTTTCTTTGGCATATACCACTATAGCATTCAATCAGTTTTGGAAATACTAATTTTTCTTTTCAGAAGTCTGTGGGATTAAAAGGTGGCACTAACTCCATTTTAAATTACTGGAATTGAGGCTTAGATCTCAATAAACGAGGCTAAAAGAGGCATTCAGCTTGCTTAGAGAGTTTAAATGTACTTAGAATTGAGTGGCATCTTTTACGTCCAAAGGACATTTCCCACTGATTTCATTTGACACTAGGAGTCCTCAAAAGCTTGTAGAGATGAGACCCTCATGTTTCTGTTACAGCAAAGCCTTTTGACTCCCAATTGAAAGACTGGTTTCAGTGAGGTGCTGCTGCTGATGATTCTGGAAGTCTTTCTGACATTACTGTCTCCTGACTCCCAGTTACCACAGCTTACGTGGAAGTTATACCTTCAGGTGAAAAGGAGTAGATGACCACAGGAACATATGTAGATCCTGCTCAGTGTAATGTAGAAAAACCTCACTGAATCCATTACAGAAGCAATCGGTGAAACAGCATGGAAGCCTTCACGTAATCAGTGACTGAATCTCAGTTAAGAGGACAATATTTTCCGTGTTACAGCAACAGTTTGTGGAGCTGTTCAAATGGGACTTGTAAAAGCTTCCTGCCTTTGTCCTGTTTTAATAAATACTGCATCAGAAGACATGGCAGAAGCAAGGAGAAAAACCTTCAGGAAGGCATTTCACCGGGAGAATTTTCTTTCTCCATTTTCAGCCCTGCTATCCGATTCCTGATTTCTGCAACAGGTGAGGCAAGGGATGTGCAGATACACAGCATCCTTTGCAGCACAGTGCGTATTTGTCAGTGCATCAGAGCTATTCTTTGCAATGAGTCCAGAGGGAAACATTTGATCATACAGTTAAATTCTGTTTTGCAAAGAGTAAATTATTTATGTGCAGAGTAGGGAGGGGCTAATTAAAGCGACCCAGCAAAACTTATTTGTCATTTCCTAGTGGAGATGAAGTAGGTTAGTGTCATTCAGGTGCAATACCACTGAAAGGGAATTAAACACATACTTTGCTGAAACAGAAGTTTCTAAAAGCAAAGCATGCGTCTATGAAGAAAGTTCTAGAAATACTGCATTTGCATGGATTCAAGAGTGATGCTTTGTTGAAAGCTCCTGGCTGTGAATTCACCATAGAATCACAGACTAGTTTGAGTTGGAAGGGACCATGAAGCTGGTCCAGTTCCAACCCCGCTACCATGGGCAGGGACACCTTCCACTAGAGCAGATTGCTCAAATCCAGAGTCCCACTCAGTGCCTGGATGGGATGGGAACTGGGACCCACCTTCCTTATCATTTGACATACACCTGAAGGACAAAGCTCCAGTTGGGATAGATTCACCAAACACAGTCTTTTGAGCCAAACCCAGAGTCAAAGTGGCTTTTTCTTTGTTAGAGGGATCAAAGCAAATGGGGCAATCAAAGTACCAACAGAAGTAGATACAGCTGTTGGGTTGTCAGTGACTTGAGCGATCAACCATTTCAAGGAACTTAAGACCAGTGGAAGATCTGTGCAGACAATTAAACATGTTATAGGCAGCAACACATGCTAAAGAGCTGATAAAATACACAGTCATGATCTTGAGAAAGCCATGGCTTGCAAAAGACCCTCATGAGAAATGTGGTATACGTCTGCACATGTCAGTTTCAGATACTAACGGTATAAGCCAAAACCTCTGTTATTATGACCCCAAAAAGACTGAGGGGGCAGAAAATCCATAGTCCATTAGTATTTCCTTAGCACATCCACAGCAGCACCAAGACTGGCTGCTTAAACTCCCTGTACAGCTGCAGCTCCAGACAGCTAAATTATTTAGAGGATTTAGCTTACAAAATGTGAAAGCATGATGACAATTAGCTACTGGAATTAAAAGACATCTCGACTGCACATGCCTGAGCAGTAGTTAAAAAACTGACAATCTTAGTGCAGGCCCATGGGAAGAGCAGAAATGCACTTCCTCAAAACAACTGCTATTTCCAAAGATGTGATTCAGGGCCTTGGGGAGATGAGGATTTTCAGGAAAGCCTGAAGAGTGCATCTCCGCTTTCCTTGGTTTTAGTAAGGGAAAATCAGCCAGTTTTTGGCCTAGCTTTGTTCTTAGAAACAGCCGGATAGTACCGGGTGACGGTTCAATGAAATTGAGCCCAAAGCATGCACTTTGGAATGTTTCTATCCAGGGAATGGCAGAAGGATGGGCAAATCTATTGGTAACTGAAATAAGAGAGAGTTTTATCCAGGTGGTGTTGTATTTCGTGGTGTCTGGCTGTGCTACCCGCTTTATCTACAGCAGAATCTTAAGTGAATGACAACAGCCACACATCGCCTCTCAGGGTTGTCTTCCTGATGGTATAAGAAATAGAGTTTGTGAAGAAACGCTGTTCCAGTTTTCAGCTGATGTTTTGCGCTAGAGAAGGTGTTATAGGTATTAAAACTTCAATTCCTGCTTTCTATTAGTCATCAGGTAAAGACGATGAACATATAAGCACATACACCCTTTGTATTCTATGAACATGTGTATAGACACCAATAAAGTGTAAGGATCTAGAGGTCTTTCTACAAGCCTTGCCTCCATTCTGCCATACTCATGATCTGCATCTATACAGATCCATCTCAAGCACGGTCTGAAGATATATTTGTTTCTAAAAGCCGGTTAGGTCTACAGCCTCATAAATTTACAAGTTTGCTGAATTAGGAAGTAATTGCTCTGCAATTCTTAATATATATTTCTTAATAATCCAGCCTTGCTCTTCAGCTTTGAAGGCTGTAAGCAGGTGCTTCTGAACTTAGCAGAATGAAGAAACATCAGCAGCTTTAGTGCTACACAATCACACGTTCCTCCTTCCTCCCCAGGCTGGGAGCTGATGCTGCTGTGCACGCCACTACAGCAGCACACTGGTTCCACTCAAACCAACTGCTTTTCTCCCCAAAATAGTTACTGGAGCAACGTTTTCCCCTGCAGCTTTGCTGTCTGATGTGCTCATTTTATATTTATAGTGCTCTCAAATCCCTCATTTTTGTTCCTGTTTGAAGTAACGACAGTAAAACATACAAGATCTGACCATTACATATTAATGAGTAACAACTGTAAAGTAACTACAAAGACCTCTCAGGAACTCCGTTTAACTTCAGAAGCTGTAGCAATGCCAGGTTAGCACTTTATCTTGAATGGTGCAGCAATAACATAAAACCTTCCTAACCGGTTATCTAGGGTCAGCCTTAATGGTATCATAATATTGCTTCAACATGAGCCAATTTTTGCTACCTGAGAGTAAGTTTGCTCTGAGTGCATTTATACATCTGAGTACCTAATGGAAATAAATTAGCAAGAAGTACCTATTTGCCCAAATGTAATACAAAGTCTTAAATTGCTTACTAGTCTGATAAACCCCTCTCATGTCAAAGAAACATTTTCGAATAGAGGAATGAATACATAAAAAGCACCAGAATATCCATTTGTATAAACTCTTCAAATATACATTTAGATGTACAGATTATGTGCATGCCCCCTTACTAAGTTTGAACTGACTTGCACTTCAAGCTGCCTTTAACTACATTGCTGTGCATGAAAAACGCTGCTCAAGCTCATAATACTGATGCACTTACACTTTCTGAACGTAATTAGTATTTCCCTGTGTTTACAAGTAAATTTGTTAATTATTTTCTAAATTAAAATATGATTTGAAATGGAGCCTTCAGTAAATTTAGCATCTCACAATCTCCTCCTGCTTTGTCCCAAGCAATTCTGATAACATAACAATGAATAGACTTCATATTTCCTATACAATTAACACTCAGATGCCTCCTGCTCTTTCTACCTGGCTAGAATGAAATAGCCATTTTCTCTCCATTATTTCCCACTTCTAAAGGCTTGTTTTTCACTATGGGATTGATAAAAATCAGACTAGCAAGAATTTCAGTCTCTCTGCATTAACACAGAAAGCAATGGTCATTTTGTAATGGGTATCCTAAGACAGGCTAATGATTGCAAGTTAGCTAAGAACAATCTAATTAAAAACAAGGGCAGAAAGATGCTGTTATGAAAACAGGAGCTTCTCTCAAGCTTCCAGAGGAGAAAAGCCCATTAGCCTCTGCAGAAAGATGCCTATTCAGCTACATGTGAAAAAGATTATTATCTATCATATTGTTAATCTTTGCCATAAACTACCACCAACCATATTTGGTGTAGAAATTATGTACAAAGACACCATTGCACTGTACTGCAGTCTAGTGCCCATGAATATAGACTTCCATTTCTTACCTATCTCCCTTTCAGCACTTCCTTAAATGAACATGTCTTTTATCAAACGCACAGATGGTGCAATGAGGCTGTGACTAGAGCTCTGCTTTGATACAATTCCTGTCAGGCACAATTTAATGCACTACCTTAGTGCATCAAGTGAGCCTAAAACCTGTGAAAGCTTTTTGCCTCTAGAACAGGAGCCTTTGTCAGCTGCACAAAGAAAAGATCTCAGTAGGAAGAGCGGTAGGCTTTCCCCTTTGACAAAACACACCTGAGGCCAGATTACATGACCCTTCTGACAGCTGTCTCCATAAACAAATGGACGTGAAGAAGTTTATTAAACCTTAGTGGATGAACATTGAAGAGGTGAGAATTTCATATGCAGTGAAAGGTGATGGGCACCTTCCCAACAGCAGCTAGCTTTTATTTATGCCACCAAGGGAGAGGTATTTCAGCCACCAAATTTCCTAGTAAAGATATTTTCTCACTTCAATTTCCATACAGCTGGGACACTGGGATGTAGCAAGAGTAGGAATCAGTGCTATAATTTTAGAAATCTATGGTGGAAGATGTCTTTGTATTTACAGAGAACGCTGCAGATGCTAACAAGGTCAAACATGAAGGATTTTCCAGGTGTTTGACTATTAGCTGTCTTTCTTTTTAAAAGGGTTAGGAGAAATTGAATGTTAAATTCCTCCTTTTTTCCCTTCACTGAAAAACAGTATTTATAAATTAAACACTAATTCCCATCACTCGTTATTCAGAAAGAGAACGTTAAGAAGTGCAGAAGTAGAGTTACAAGCTTATATGAGCAGTTAGGACCCACGGGCTTTCTAGTTGACACACACTCACAGAATAGTTAGGGTTGGAAAGGACCTTAAGATCATCTAGTTCCAACTCCCCTGCCATGGGCAGGGATGCCTCACAATAGACCGTATCACCCAGTGCTCTGTCCGACCTGGCCTTGAACAACACACTCACAGTAAAGAACTTCTTCCTTATATCTAACCTGAACTTCCCGTGTTTCAGTTTGAACCCATCACCCTTGTCCTATCACTACAGTCCCTAATGAAGAGTCCCTCTCTAGCATCCTTGTAGGCCCTCTTCAGATACTGGAAGCTGCTCTGAGGTCTCCACGCAGCTTCTCTTCTCCAGGCTGAACAGCCCCAATGTTCTCAGCCTATCTTCATACGGGAGGTGGTCCAGCCCTTGATCATCCTTGTGGCCTCCTCTGCACTTGCTCCAGCACCTCCATGTCCTTCTTATGTTGAGGAAACCAGAACTGCACACAGTACTCTGAGTGGGGTCTCATAGGAGCAGAGTAGAAGGGCAGGATCACCTCCTTGGACCTGCTGGTCATGTTTCTTTTAATGCAGCCCAGTGCACAACATTCAGGTTCTTAAAATGATCTCAAACCCTATGCTCTCCTACAGTGGGCCTAAGGTCTTCATTCTCACAGTCCCTGTATCTGCCTTCCAAGGCTTAAGCAGTGTGGCCACAGCACTTGCTGGTGAAGTCTGAGGCAAAGAATTCATTGAGAACCTCAGCTTTCTCCAAATCCAGGGTAGGCAGTTCTCCCATTTCCTTTTGGAGAGGGCCCACATTATTCCTAGTCTGTCTTTTGTTTGCGATATAGCTATAGAAACCCTTCCTGTTATCTTTGACATTCCTAAATATCCCCAACTAAATACCTGCATATACTAAATAGATCTGTTCAAACTCCATAGGAGTCAGGCTTGAGCTCACAACAAAAGCCACAAAGCCCTCTTTGCAACCACAGGTCCACTGAACTCTCTCCAGTACGCTGCAAATTCCCTCAACTGAAGTTCCCAACTAGAATTTCTGAGGTTGGATTCAGATAATGCAGAGAGGCCAAGTTCACCATTCTGTGGATGCTCTTTGTAGCTCTAATCCCTCCAAACCAATCTGAGCTCATTTTCAATTTCATGGGTCCAATTGGCTCCTGCAGCTGAGCTTTAGGGAAGTCTGTGAAGTTGAAAATTGCTATTCTGCTGAACGCCTGCAAGTATAATGATATATGTATATTTCTACCTTTCTGCAGACAGGTATTACTCATATGTATTCTTTGCATATCAGCCAGCCGATAAACCATAAACAATGAATTGGTTGTGCCAAGGAATTCATGCTCCTGGTTCTTAAAAAATACCTATTTTATATTTAGCTATAACTCCAGCGCTGACGCACCACAGTAAATAGAAGCCAACATTCAAGAAACATAAAATCAAATATGAAGCCGAAAAGAAACCAATACAATTAGTTTTTTATTGCCTGCTCTAACCCTCAGTTACAACAATGTTGCCTTTTCCTTATTAGCTGAGAAGTCTCCAAAGTTCAACTTTCTGTTAATTCATTATTCATATAAAACCCACTGCCTAGCAATGATGCTTTCCTCTGCTTAACATTTACAGAGCGCTATAAACATTCTGTTATATATGACATTAACAAGTTCAAAATATTTTCTTTTAAAACTGAAGGCAAAATGTATGTCAGTGGACTTCTGACACCAACCTGATCACACAACTGAGTTGCCTGCACCCTGCCTAGTGTCATTCCTTTTCTCCCCTCTGCTCCCCAAAGAGCTGACTCCTGGCCACTAGGGCAGGGTTCTCAAACTTCTAAGGTCCTACAAGTGTCATAGACAAGGGCAGGTAGGCAGAGCCTATGCCATTGCTCATAGCATGGAAGACACAGGTAAATGTCAGCCACTGTGTGTTCTTTTGGCATCTCTTCCTTTCCTGCTGTAAGCATCAATGAGGACAGAGGGGGCACTTTGATGAAGCAAGAGACAGAGGATAAAAGAAGAAATCCAGAGCAAAGCCATTCTGCTTTTCAGGAACTAATGATTTTGCTCTAACATCCAACACTTTAGGCTCAATCTTTCTATCTCCAAGTTAGAAGAGGTGCTGTTGGAAAGCATAGAGTGCAAGGGTGGCACAAGCTATAGCCTAGCCTCCACCTCTTCTGAGAAGGAGATTTGGCCTCATGCTCTGCTGCCTTTCTCCCATGCTGTTCTGCCATGTCTGCAGTCACTGATCATGGGTCTCAGCCCTGGGACTAGACCTCTTGACCACCTGTCAAGTACAGCACGTACCGCTCATTGCTTTCTCTAGGCTGCAGCAGACACGTCCTAGACATTTCCTGCACCTCACCTTACTCACATCCAGTCTCCAGAAACTGACAAGGTGCAGGAATCGGGGTATCTTGGGCTGAACTTCCTGCAATAACGTGTCAGAAAAGCATGGATCACAAGGCTGGACAAAAAGTCCTTCAGTCACATCACAGTCTCAAAGCATATCTGGAAAATATCAAGTACACATGGGTCTTACTTCAGTGACTCCTCCTGCCTTGGGATAGCCCCAGCAAGCCTATACTGGTTGGATCCAGTGATCACGGTCTCAGCCTGCTCTCCAAACTACCAGTTCTTGACACAACCCCTTCCACAAGCCTGCTGGAATTACTTTATTATTTATGAACACGACATCCTTGGTTTGAATTTTCAAGTTAGTTTGCCTGCAGACCGGCAATAGACGCTTCAGCGCCGGCAATTTGGATGCTGTCTGCACATTTACTGAGGAACAACTCATCCTGAGCCGCCCTCCT
This sequence comes from Psittacus erithacus, assembly GCA_009867235.2. NCBI lineage: Eukaryota > Metazoa > Chordata > Aves > Psittaciformes > Psittacidae > Psittacus > Psittacus erithacus. The sequence continues at coordinate 28,282 of WYDI02030334.1, forward strand.
TACCTTTTGTTTTTCTTGACAGCTCTCAAACTAAATATTCTGGGAACTTGGCCAACATACACAAACTAGGATACAACGGCTTCAGTTTGGTCAGAACCCAGGAGCTTAACATTCAGCTGCAGTCAAGCATCTTTAAAAATCAGTCTTATTACAAGCAAGACAAGAAGTGCAGGGTATTTGGCCTTTATTTCCTTCAAAAAGGAAATAACGCCCAAATAAAAATACAACACAGAGAAGTAAATTAATTTTAATTGATTTCAAGACATTAATTTATTGAGTTTCAAATAAAGATCTTTCCAAACCAGGTCAGAACAGGAGAGAAGGCTAATGCTATATAATTATATTTCCAATACTTTTAGTGCACCTTTATGGCTTAGGCTGCTATAATTGCTTTTGAAAAAGAGCCTTTTCGCTCTGACAGACAAGTTGTTGAAACTTGAAGAGAAGCCAATAACTTTGCCATCAATGTCTTCTCATAGGGGTATTTCTCATATCACACTGCCAATGTTATTATTTTATACAGGCTGTCATGAAAGTGGAAGAAGAGGATGTTATGAGAGAAGAATCAGAGTTCAAATATTAAGGAAAAAAAAATCTAGTGTTGGTAGAAAGCTTAAATAAAGGAATGCTGAGGGGAAGCTTCAATGTGCTGATAGGAAAATCAAACTTCCTAAGAGACAAGTGCAGCTTCTTTATAGTCATCATCTACAAAGGTCCTACTCCCACTCCCAGTGGATCACTGTGTATTTTTGACCCAGTTTGCAGACATCCTGAGTAGACGGGGTCAACACTCAGCCTGGTTGGTAAGAAATTCTCAATGTCTTCATTTCAGTCTTCTTAAGAGAAAGAGTGTCACGTTTAAAGGAAATTCGAGAGAATAGGAGCCTGTACAATTTTGTTCAGGAATGCATTCTAATTATCACTGTGTTGTAATGTTACTCTGTGAGATGGGAACTGAAATTTTATATCTTTAAAGCCAACCACTACTTAGTGCTAATCGTGACACTTCACATTCTTTTTCAAAGTATTTCTGTCTGTGTAATGGCGAAACACGTTAAGATAAAACAACCAACTTGGAACTAGAAAGTACATGTCTGAAATCCTTAAAGAGGACTTCCCCATGCCATCAGGCTTGGATGTATCATTAAAAGTACTACTGCAATATAATGAGAAATCAAAATATTATCTTAATGTGGTTTAAATATCAATGTTATGATGGGTAGAGCTCACTAAAAATCAAAATAGTGTGGCATTCATCAACAAATTGCCATGGTAGCTGCTGCCCCTGTGTTTTCAAGAGATGTTAGACTGCGATTCATTTATCCTGGGTTTGCTGTCAACACCACAGGTAAGTCAAAGCCAAACACATCAAGCACTGACAGTACCACTGGAGCTCCCTGTGTTTTGCTGGACTACTGCTTTGCATGTGCTTTGCATGGTTGGAGCAATGTTTTTCCTCTGTAATCATTCTCTCATCGCAAGGTAGAGGCAGGCTGCTCTCTCCTAATTCACTGCTGATTGTGGGCAGTTGAGGCGCTCTCCTCATAAACCACCCAGTAACAGCAATCCCTCAGCATCTGACCAGACCTTCTCTTCCTGCTCTCCACCTCTAACACATAAACTCTCTTGATGGATTTTATTGCATGATGTAAACTTGCCCAGTTTTCATTTCCCCCTGTGCTCAGTGAGCTGCAGCGTTTCACCTTTCCAGGGGAGCGGGGAAAGGGGGGCGCAGTATAATGTGCTTTGATTTAAATTATTACCCTGGTGCAGGTTCTCCAAGATGCTGCTTTCCCTGCCTGTTCTCACTGCTGAGCACCATCGCTACAGCTCAATTATTAAAGAAATTCTAAATATAGTGCCATGCAAAGCTGTCTACAAAGAAAAATCATTCAAACACAGCAAGAGGCATAGCCCGGGCAGTGAGCTTTCACTGCTATCAGATTCTTAATTCCTTCCTTCTTAATCTGTTGCTCCCTTCCCTCTACCTTTCCATTTTTCCCTTCAGCAACAATAAGTAAGAGGGACCTCCAAGACCTTCTCTCTGCTACCCTAGAAATTCGCACTGGGCTATGCATGCATTGATGCAACAATGCATTTCCTTTTTCGTGAAATGCCAACATTCACTGACTCAGGTTTTGAGAGAATCAAGAACCTGCATGCATAGAATAGCCAAAATACAAGAACTAAATGCCAGCACTAGCATTTCTAGCTGTGATTCTTTTCATGCCCTCTTCAGCGAAGCTCAAAACAAGGGCATGGTTAACCATCTGGAAACCTCAGAACTAATGTTCCCCTGCCAGGGATTTTCACAAGGCTGTGATTCACTTGATGATGATTCCTATTTAGGAAAGCATTTAGGGCTATCATCAAATCTCTAATTAAGCACAGGTAAGCACTCCCCTCAAGGAAGGTCTCTGTTGTTTTGTATCACTAGGTAGGAGGGGAGGTGGGAGGGAAGGTGACTAGGGGGTATCCAAGAAGGTTCAGCTTACAGGCGATGTGGGTATCCTCATTCCTGGCTACACTTTCAAAAGACAAATAAACTTTCAGAATTAATAAGGAACTTAAGGCTGGTGCAAAATAATGATGCAAAATAATGATGTTAGTGATGCTCTTTTTTGTTCTGAAAATTTCCCAAATGACTTCAAAACAAACAATGGCAATTACAACCAGGTGTAGAGCTCTGGGAAGGAGGGAGGAAAGGCAGAAGAGAAGGAAGAGACAGGAGAAAAAGTTAAGGGCTTTTTGTCCTCCACGGTGAAGGCAGGGTGGATGCGCAGTGTGCGTGTGTGCCCCTCACCCCAAACCAGAGGCAAAGGCCTCTGCTAGCAGACTGCAGGACCCTTTTCAGCAGGAGACTGTTGGGATCGCACCAATTTCACCTGGCCAGAGGCATCGCTGGTTCGAAGGAAACATCTTCCTCCCCCTTCGCATCTACATCAATCCCATATCCATTAATATTCAGACTAAGTCTGCAGCTACAGCCTCCCCATCAGGCTTCACCAGAGCTGTGAGGACTGCAGACGTGTCGAGGGACCCAGCCTGAAAATTAAAGTCTGGGGGCTATCAGCTTAGAGGTTGCATGGTGCGTGCAGGACGGAACAGCAAGGAGCGAATATGAATCCTGTAGTACCGACAGCTTTGCATCATTTCACTCCATTTTTCACAGTGATCTTAGGTGGCCATTCACCTCTTTCACATGCTCTGTCATGTACAAGACAAGAAGGGTGTTAACTGCTAATGCCAACAGTGTGAAGCTGCTCAGGAATTTTTCTGGCAGCTTTTGCAGCAAAGCAACCTATTGAAGGAGCATACGATCCTCAAAAGCCTGTTTGGCTCTGCTGCCTTTAAAGCACACACAAACAGATGAATGGTCATACACATCCCTTAGGAAGTTACTGTCCACGGTCAATCTGAGCTAGACAGTTGGAATTGAATGCATACATCTCCAAAGGAAAATACAGAGAAATACAGGCGCTTTGAAAGTTACTCAGGTATCATCACTGGGTCCTTACCAGGTTTTAATACCAATTCCAGCTACCCAGGCATGAAGAACAACCATTTGCTAGAACAAATTATACTTCACATTCAAACTGGTCATTTGGGATATACGGTTGCCATCATGAAGAATATTTGAGTTCACCACAAAGCTGCATTTGAGGTGAATTATTATTATTTTTAACCATAAAACAAATAAAAAGAACAACTAATAAATATTTTTTCTGGGGTCAATTACACATCGATCAGGCTAATTCTTGAGCAGCAATGTCTAAACATTCAATTAATAGGAATGACCACTTAGGTGAGGAGAAGGAACTGGATAGTGAGCTCAGTTTCCATAAAGCTTATATGCTTTAAGTTCAGCAGGTGACTTACATCACAGAAGCAGCAAAAGCATTGAACCTTAAAGCACAGGAAAATGAAATTCACTTCTGCCCAAGAGCATCCTAAGTAATTTGTACACCACTGCCACGAGCACCAAGATGACACGAACAGAATCTCCCCATCAGGTTGACTGCGTCTTAAAACATGATAAAAATGTTTTACTCAATTATTCCACCTTGAAGTGGGAAAAATATGCAAAAGAGCATCACAAGGAACTGAAAATAAAACATCTGTGAAGTACTGCTGATTAGTAAAAATAATAAAAGTCAGATATAAAATACAGCATCCCTTTGTTAATTACAGATTGCTGTCTCTAATTAAACCACCATAACTAATTATTGGCACTTCCTTTAAAAAGGCAGAGCTTGCCAGAGGCACTATAAATACTAATCATTCACTTCACAGATACTAATAATTCCTTTCTACCGAGGTTTTCCTCCATCTGATCGGCACACCGATGGAAACAAGGGTTGGGAGTGGTGTTTGGTATGCGCTGCGAGCAGAGCGAGGGGGCTGACCTGACCAAGGCTGCAAGGAAGGCTGGGGGCAGAGCAGAGGGGTGAATGGCTGCTAATGCCGAAAGCAAAGAGACTTTTATGCCAGTTGTCACAGCAATACACAAAGAGCAAAACACATCTTCAGCCTGAATGGCTCCCGTGAGATCAGGGAAAAGGAAAGTGCTCACCATGTCCCCACAAAGAGGGGGCACAGCGACTGCTCCGGCTCTTGCTGCCAGCCTCCTTGGGAACACACTGAAGCTCCCTTGCATTTATAAGGTGCAGGGCAGGCAGCGAAAGAATGGGTTTCAGGACATCTCCCCTGTATTTACATAGCTGATACTTCATCAGACACCACCATCTTCCCTGTTTCATGCCTGCCATTCAAGACTAGCCATAAAGCACTGAATGAACCAAAAGTAGCTAATCCGCAATACTTTTTCATGCCATAATTTAGTATGATTTGTTGGAAGTGGCCTTTGTTGACAGCCTCATTTACTGCAGAGAAGTAATGCCTTTCAAATGTTTATTGTGAGCAATAGATCCGCACAGCAGCATCAGCCTTTGCCGATTTTATTATTGCACTGCCAGCAGAACACAGATGTATCCTTCAGGTTTTATGAAACTCACAACCTGCTTGTCAATTAAAGGATGAAAGAGCTAACCCAGCAGCACTTTACCTGGGTATTTTATATGTGATCTGCCCTATTTCTCATACTTCCTTTGGAGACTAAGTTTGAAAACGAGAAAACAAAGCTGGGAATCACTCCCACAGGGAATAGCTGTCCTACCAAACCCATGCACACAATATGGAGCCTGATGTTCTTCTGCCCATCTCCCTGCCCACAGCCAAATTCCCACAGGGGGTCAGCATTTTGGGAGCATTTTGGGGTTTTTTTGAGCCGTTGTTAAATTCTGAAAGAAAATGAGTTATTGAAGATGGACAGCTTCTTCTTTTTTCACTATTATTTGTTGGCTCAAGTGTGATACACCTGCACAGGACCCCAGTAGGGGAGCAGACAAACCTGCTCCAGTAAGAAATCCATGTCGAGTAATGCTATATTACTCCTTTAATAACCTACATAGAATCCCAGCCTGGTTTGAGTTGTAAGGGACCTTTAAAGCTCCTCCAGCTCCAACCCCTGCCATGGGCAGGGACACCTTCCACTGGAGCAGCTTGCTCCAAGCCCCTGTG
>WYDI02030335.1:0-23684 GCA_009867235.2 Psittacus erithacus
TGTCCCTGCCCATGGCAGGGGGGTTGGAACTGGATGATCTTAAGGTCCTTTCCAACCCAAACCATTCTATGGTTCTATGTGGCACTTAGAGACATGGTTTAGCGGTGGACTTGGCAGTGCTGGGTTAACAGTTGGACTCAAGGATCTTAAGAGTCTTTTCCAACCTAAATGATTCTGTGTTTCTGTTATTCTATGACCTTCTAGCTCTTCTGGGACATTTGAGCCACTAGGTAATTGAATATCCACTTGCTATTGCAGGTTGAGGAGGGTGTGGGGATAAATCACGACATGCACAGACGAGAGACTCAGACCAAGATTTCTATGGGAGATTGCTTCCTAAATCATGAATAATTGCATTGCAGCAGTGCTTAAGGGTGGAAGAGAGAACTGTGGGGCCACTGTAGCAGGTACTGCACAGACACACACACAGCTTCTCCATACACATGTATTTATATACAGCTGCAGGGGCTACAGACATAGCACATACATGTGTACTCACCCTTTGATCATCCAGCTTGCTTTTGTCAGAGCTATCCAGCCTCAGCTGCACTCAGTTTAACTGCAGTCAAGCTCTGATGACAAACACATAAAATCCCTGCCTTACAAGACTGGGGGAAGCAAGAACATTAGTGAACGTGCTCATTTCTAAGCTGCACAGCACGATGGTCCTTGCTTTCCAGTGCTGTTTCCTTCTCATTTCAGCTATGTAACATCTTGCCCTTCAAACCTATCCCTTAGCTTCAGCCAGCAGATTGACTCTATTTCACAAGTGTTCCTAGTTTATAATTAGGGAATGGGGAAGAGAAAAGAGACAATGCTGGTAATGGTTAGCACATGGACCATGTGCCCCACTGAAGGAAACAGCAGAGATAGTGTGTTCAGTGGTTTAACTTAGTGCTGCATGTGCTTCATCTCCTTCTGCACTACAGTTTCATTCTTCTGAGCTTTGATGATTTTAGTTTTGGGTTTATTTTGCTTTCCTGCATTTGCCAGCATTGTTTGAGAGGTAGGGTTTCCCAGCCTTGCCATATGAACTGCTCAATGTCATCGTTCTGCTTTGAGGTAATACACCCATATAGGCTGCCTGAAGACAAGCAGTTTCATTTCTAGGCTCTAGAGCTGATCCACAGCATGACTTCTGTAGGACAAAGAAAACCAGAGCTAAAGTTAGCTCACTGCTGTTCTGCATGGCAAGGTTTGTGATTCCTCCAGCCTTCAAGAACTGTCTAAATAGGACTTTGGAAAAGCTGATGTCTTTCATACTGAGGTAAGATGGGGTAAGTCTTCTATTTGCCGATGCATGGAAGGGAAGTTGGAAAGCCCTTGACAGCAATTCCCAAGACCTATCTTGGGCCAGTCATCCTGGAGTCTCGGTATCCTTCAATGCAATGAGAATCTTTTAGCATCTGGATTTGGGTTTCTAGACAAATATGCTACCATGAAACTTCCCAAGCTGCTCTTCTCATCCCTTCAACTGTGGGAAGCCAACAGGCCCTGAGGCTGTGAAAGCGATAGTCTATGACTAATGGGGCAATTTGCATGGCCCCTGGTAGCTGAAAGCCTTTCCAAAGCACCTGAGGACAGGACTGACACCTTGTTAAGGTGTCTTCAGGGCTATTCTGCATGACAAAGAGAAGCCTCAATGTATTTGGACTTTCTGGTAGGGTAAACTGTTTCTCCAGTTTATCTGGAAACAAGATTTGTGTCTCTCATTTCCTGGGTCTCCCTTCTTTTTGTTCATGTTCACTGCATGTAAACCCAGGTAAGAGTCTGTGATTATTGTCCACAGGAGTTTGGACAACATGGACAGACTTGGTGCTTCCACTGCACCTTGAGAAAGCCACCTTCATATTTGGCTACCCCAGGGGTGGAACAAGAAGCCCAGTGCCAAGTGATTACACCATTGCCACAATATATGACTGCTGACAAGCCCGTAAAGCTGAGATGAAGATTTCAAAGCCTGGACTAAGACACTATGCTGAGACTGTACAGTGCTGGCTACAGAGCTGGGGATACAGTAAAATGGGTATCATGACATAAGCCATCATCTGATGCTCTCCAAAAAGTCACCAAGATACAGGTCTGCCTCCTCATCCTTAGGAATATTATTCCTTTTCTGTATTTCAGGGTGAGTTCCTATTTCAGAAGCCCGTTTAACACAGGTCATCTGTTCTGCATTCCTGAAATCCCAGTGGTCAGACTTACAGGGATGCCCATGCTGGGACATGACTAAGTCACCTAGATAGTAGCAAAAAGCTCATTTACACTTACCTAGCACGTTGTCTTCAGCTCTTCCTGCACTCTCCAATCTCCACAGTTTCTCATCAACTTTGAGCTAAAACAATGCACAAATACCCATGCTGGAGCCAGTAGCATATGCAAGGGTTTGGGAGGGTGCTGAAGGGAAGAAGACAGGGAAGCATGAAGGTCCTGAATTTGGAAGGCAGTAATAGGGATAAGAAGGAGACACAAGAGAACTGGAAATAAGGGGTGATTTGGAGATTAGATGATAGATCACTGAAAAGACCTTTGGGGGGAGAGGAGGAAGAGGGGATTAAAAATTAAACCCAGTAAAATGAGGAAACCTGCTTCTGAATGTTCCCTGGGGAGTGTCTTAACTCAAAGTGCTGGCCACGGGATAGATGCTCCATAGCAACATCCCATTTCCACAGCCTACATGCTGTGGGATTTACAGCTCCACACTGAACAATCCAATAGCTACAGCTGTTTGGCTCCATGAAGTAAGCTAGGAACAGTTTTCCAACCCTAAGCACCATTGGCACAACATGTTTCATGTCCATAGAGCTGAACTTCCTTACCTTCCTTCTCAGGTATCTTGGTGTTGGGTCCCAACCTGCTGGACCAGCCTCCTGAGCCTGAAACTTCTTATTGGCTTGGGAGTCATGGCCAGGATCTCCTCAATATCCTCACAAATCTACTCATTAGACTGCCCTGGAGCTTGAAATTCCCTTCTCCCACATGGACATGGCCCTTCTGGAATGCAACGGAACTCTTCAGGGATGCATGATAGATACAGCACATAAGATACCTGCCAAGATAGCTTTTGCAAAGGGTCCCTGAAACCACCATTACCATGGTTGCCTCCCCATTGACCTACAACACTTCACTCACTGCCACAAGACAGACAGCAGCTCCTGTAAGCCAGGAAGAAGGAGTCACTCACCAGCCTTTGCACATTGAACATCTGGTTGTTGATAGGGGAATGAATAAGCTTGAGGGCTGATGTGAACCAGATTGTTTGCACTCCATCCAGAAATTCCTCTGCAAGCTCCCGGTGTCGACTTTTGGCTTATCTTTCACACATACACAGCCTCTCTGGGCACTTTCTGGGAAACCAGGAGGAGTATGGATTTGCACCAGCCAAGAAGACGGATTTGTCATGCTCATCATGCTATGCTTTCATCCAAGCAGACAGGTTTGGGCTTGATTAAGGACACGCTCTTCCATGTCATTGGAGTGAGGAGACGCACTCTTCCAAGGCCCAAAGCAAGTGGAGCAAGAAAGGGAGGAAAGAAAAGGACCGTGGAAAGGACCCTGCTTCTACAGGGGATGGGGAAGGAACTAGGGGTGGGAGGGATACAGAAGAAGCTGGAGGCCAGCTCATAAGCTGTGTATGAAGCCCCAGCATATTCTTGCTGTTGTACCTTGTTCGCTGCGACCAAGGGCTGGGATTCAGCGTTTGCATCCATCCTATCTGCAGTTTCACTAGACTGAGGATTACTGCAGAGCACAGTGTGGCCAATAGATTGCTATTGAAACCCAGTCCTTCTCTGAAGGTGGAGCAGGTTTCTCTCTAAGACCTTTTCCACAAAGAGAAATGAATGAAGAAGTCCTGGCCCAGCACGAGGGAATTCAGGTCTGCCACTCAGTCTCATTTGTGAAGGCAAGCCATAAATTCTGCACAAGCCCCAGTGCAAATCTGCCCCATTTTCCCCTCCAGGATGTTTTTTGACACATAAAAATGCTAAATCTGAGAATAATTACATTGCTTTTTTTAAAGCACTTCAGCATTTATTTAAGCCCTGGTTGGGTGAGGTTCAGCATTCACATAAACCTCTAACTAGGAAAAACGGGGTGTCTCTTTCTGTAACCAGCCATCCTTGGCTTGACTTCTACATCTCAGGACCTCTGGAATGACCACTGAGTAAATGGGTGCTCAAAAATGACTGCGCAGGTTCCTCCTAAACTGAGGCATAAAGGGAAGCAATTCCAGGAAAAAAATCCATCATGGGCTGTTGAGTTTATCAACAGCATTATCTGTGTCATCTGCAGAGGGCAAGAGCCACAGCCCATCTGTAGCAATAAGGCCGCCACAGCTGGATCCTTGGTACCCTGCACTGACACTCTTCCTTTCCCTGCTCTGTCTCCTACACATCTGTCATTTGTTCCCTGATTATTCATGGTTGTTATAATGACTTCTCAACAGGAAATCTTGGCCCAGGATTTCGATTATGTTCTATTCTGGCCCAAATAAACCAACACAGGCTTTTCTTATTGCAAAAAGAACAATATCTTCCATTTAGCATTGTAGAGTCAAGATACTGAATAGACCTGGCAAGAAATGATGAGGCTCGTGAGCAAGGATAATTCAGGTTAGGTATAAAGAAAAACTTCCTAGCAGAGAGCAGGACTCTGGAATCTGAGGTCTCTGTGGTCTTCAAGACTGCAGACTGCTAAGCACCATCTCTTTAACTAGATATTTAAGGCAAGTCTCTGCTGGGAATGGCATGGTTATAGTTGATTCTTTCTTGGTCCAGTAAGACAAGCCAAGTAATGTTTCAAGATGCTTTTCTGTTTTATTTCTGTACAGTTTCACAAATTGCCTTAGGGGCTAGCACATGGCCTTGGCTTCTCCTATAAAAGAGTGCATGAACATATGCTGCTCTTCTGGGAAGTCTGGATGAACTTGAGTGTATGGAAACAGTATATCTTGTTTTCTGAAGAGCATCTCTACGCCATCTTCAAGACCAGATGTATGATGTAGAGATGGTCATGGTGCAAGAGCAACCTTTGCGTGTGCACAGGCCTCAGTGTTGAGCTCAAGGGCCATGATGCTCAAAAGCTTAGTTTGCCAATGGTTACACTGTACGACTTCAAGAGCCATATTCTGCCTTTCAATGCTAAGGAAATGCTAAGGGTCTTTAGCCTCAAATCCCAGCAGAGGGAAAGAATTGAGGTTCCAGAATTATGCCCTTTTGGAATTGCCAATGGAGGAGCCAGGAGGGAAGGACAATCATCCCACTATAATTCAATGCATGAGAGAAGACCACGGAGACTGAAGGACCTCTTGAGTCATCTGGTCAAAATGTTGCTGTCTCAGGTACTCTCCCACATACTCCCATCCACATCTTTAGTGCTACTGAAAAGCTTTTCCAGCGTTCATTTCCTCTAATGCTTCAATGCCAATTGCTAATTTTCCCACTTCAAAAGTAGCCGTGGCCCAATTTACATCCATTTGTATCTGTGCCAACAGAGGCCTGCAATTTAAATACCACTTTCTCCCTCCTGCATCTTTATCATGCACAGCATCCAAAGCTTACCTCTCTCATCCATCCCTTAAGAGCACTTTAGTCTTCATATTATTTGAGAAACTCAGGTTTGGTGCCTAAAACTAAAAAAAACCCAACAAAATAGATATCACAACAGGTCATTGTTGACAAAACTGACATTAACATAATGTCATATAAAAGTAGCTCATTTTCTTATTAGTATAATTATAACAGTTCCGTTTCCTTCCTTCCTGTCCACACCTTCTCTAAGGTGAAAGCAAAGGTTTCTGTAATTACTACCACCAAGCCCAAACACCTCTAAAGAAATCAAATCTGGCATGCAAAGCATCTTCACTTACCATGTCTTTCAATGGATTATTACATATTTCACATACAAACACCCACACCCACACAGGAATGCCTTTTTTAACATCACTTTATGAGTCTTCCCCAGTGCCAAAGAATGAGTAAAGGAAGCTGAAAAATTCCTTTGATGGGGTTGAGGAGACTCAATCCAAGAAATGTCAATGTTGAAAGACAGAAAGATGTGTCAAGTCAAAGTAAGGTGGCTCCTGGAAATGTCATCTAATAGCATAAATTCATGCAGCATTATGTATCCTGAAGTGCTTTAAGGCTCAGACTGTGGTTGCTGATTTGCTTTCGTAATGCAGCTGGGGAAGAGGGCAGTAGCCAAGCCCTGTCTGTAACACAGCAGTTTTCAGGAAGGAATGCAAGTACAGAGTGAAATCAACCCAACCTTGAGAAAGTAGATTGGATGGGATTCATCTCACTCAGTGTCTGCAGTGGAGAAGTCTCCATCCCAGCTGGAAGTCCTGAGCTGTCATTCTAATTGAAGGGGAGACATGGCCATGTATAACACAGAGATCATTTAATCTGTTGTAAATATCTACTTGAGATAAGATGAGTCATATCCTTCAAGTGCCTGCTTCCCTCCATTGGCTGCAAAGAGTCCGAACATATAATTACTGCACCATAAATATATAGGGTGGGGTCTATAACACGTATTGTATATATACAAAGTACGTGCTTTCTTCTGAGACAGAAATCTAGGTCTCCAGTCAAGTCAATGGAGCAAAATATGGGTTTTTGTATCAATGGAATTTTAGGGGTCCAATGGAGTTCTGAGCTGCATTTTGAGTCAATAGAGTTTTAGGGGGCAACCCAGCCAAGCAGATACAGATTTTGTACATATTATTTATCATTTACTTAATTTACTTGGTCTATTATTGCTCTTGATTCTCAGTACTGACTAGGTCTTCATTCACTGTCATAAAAGCCTGAATGTTCAATGGAGGGGTGAATACCTACACTGAAAACATTTGCACTAATTTAAGATTAATCCCATTGCTGAAGTTAGGTGAGATGGATTCCCACAATTGGATGTTGTTTTTCCCTGAGGGCACACAAACGTTTACTACATCCTATACCACGTTTTAATGATCAAGCTTGCTCCACACACTGTTTTTGCCTCCTAACTCAGAAGAGGTAAAACTGGCATCTCTCACAGTACAAACCCCTGGAGCATCACACTGGGATGCAGGTGATGAGAAATAGATCCAAGTTCTTATGAAGTTTCACATTTCTTTGGAGATTTGATGTACTAAGACTGATGTCAGAATATCTGGCCCCAGTAGAGCAAAGGATGTTTAGAATGTTCACAGGCCTTGGCAACAGTCCTGATGACCAGATAATGGCTTCAAAGCATCTTTACAGTATTAATTAACACAGCCTTAGCTGAGACATGGTAAATGCTTGTTTCAGGGGGGTGAATTATGAAGTAAAAAGCTTCATTTTGGACGGCTGTGACTCAAGCCACTTCTACTTTGCATTGGGAAGGGCAAGCAGCACACACAGCCATGGCTGGATCTCATGACTGAGGGGTTTTGGCCATCCAGAACTTGAATCAAGCAAGGCTTTATGATAGCATCGCTCCTACTTCTGGCTCCATCACCTCCACAGCCGCTGGCTGGGCAGGCACATGCTCCTGAGTCACTTGAAACAGCTGTGGTCAGACAGCTGGATCAAACTGAACATGTCTTTTCCACTTCCAGACACTCTGTGAAGTCCCATCTGAGCGCCCATTTGATGAGGAGCAGGGCATGGGGCGTGCATATATCCAGGGCACAAATGCCAGAGGTTTGAAGATTAGATTGGAGGTATTTGAGCACAAAGCCATAGGCCACAGGACATTCCTTCTTAAGCCATGGCTGCATTATTTCATATTTCTACCTTTCTAACAGAAAGCCAGAGAAAAGGTTGTGCTAATCTCAAACCTCACAATTCATAGGGCTGATGGATTAGGCCTGACAAGCCAGCAGGTTTGATTGGGTCATGGAAATATCCACTGAAAGCCAACTGAGCACATCTGATTTGGCAATAATAATTACAAAAAAATAAGGAAAAAAAGAAGAAAAAAAACCCAGACATTTGCTGCATATAAACAGAAAAAGTTGCTTTGTTTTGTACATTGAGTGGGGTGTCACAGTTTATAGCAAAGACAGAAAACATATGTGAATCATCATGTAGATTATATTTACATTGCCTAATGCTCAGGTTTGTTTGGTTGGCATTAACAACAACTCATGGCTTCCTTTCCTATAATGCTGGTTTACTTTTAATACAATCTTGCATTCACATCATCTCGGCCAAGCATTCTCCTGGGGAGGAGCCGAGGGCAAGGAAGGAAACCTCTGTGAAATGCATTTCAAATGTTCTCCCTCCTTCATGCAGGGGTTTTATTTCTCTTTTTTCGCTCTTATAAATCAATAAATAAGTAAATGCAAGATTCCCATTAATTGCTTTTGACAAAAAGACAGGCAGGCGAGAGGCTAGTAAATGCTTGCATTGGTATTCCTTGCTTTTGGCGCTGTCACTCTGGGATGTGCTTGGCATGCAGTGGTACTCATACTGAGAGTAATGGGTGCCAGCATGTAAATTTGGGATCCAAAGATGGTTTAAGATCACTAGAAGGATCAACTTTGTCCTTCTCAGTAGTGATAATGTTTGGAGTAGCAGATGGGAGAACAACTGGGAGAGAATGGGGAAAAGGATGAGGGGAAAAAGGGGGCTTTAGGGACTTTAAGGGGTCTGGAATCAGGTTTGTTTGTACGCATTTGGGGTACATCACATGAGGATGGTTCGTCTTGCCAGTCAATGTTAAACCTTTGGTCATAGCAGAAGTTCCTCAGCTGCAAATATAAGGCCAGCAAGGTGGCTACACGAGCTTCTTGCTGTAAGTAAGGAGCCAGGTAAAGGAAAGGGCATGGATCTTCTATATCACAGACTTCACACATGCTGCAGGACTTAACTAGAAGAGTGCAGTGGAGCAGAGATGGCTGAACATCAGGGCACAAAACAGACATTGCTCACGGGCCTACCACAGTCTGATAATACTGGATGTGATGCCTTAGGAGCTACCTGCACATCCTCTCTTCATGTTCCTGGCATTGGGTTTGGCTAGAGAAAGCAAAAACTTGTAGAGAACAAGGTTCTCACAAAGAAACTGCTGGAACCAGTGTGCTGAGGTTCTGATTATACATAGGTGAGCAGCGAAGTCCTAGCACATTGGTTAGACTTCATGGTGCATCACCCAGCTCTACCATGGAAGGCTGTTTTGGAGAGCTGTTTTGAGGCCATTCTCCAAACCAGACTCATTATGCTTACAAAATTCAGCTCTTGGCTCTGAATAACTCCTGAACAGCTCAGAACATGATGGACTTAGATTCTGGGAGGCTGAAATGCCCGCAGAGATTGACATGGAAACCCATGGCAGCCTTTCAAAGCGTCTTAGGGCTGCCCTGGAAGGCCGAATCTTGAAAACCTTCCACTTCCAGGTGTTTTCAAGGTGTCACAAGAGATAAAGATGGAGGAAACATCAAGTTTTGTCCAGTACATCCCACTGTATGGAAGCAAGACCAGCTCTCACTCACACCAGGCTGCTGATAACAGTGACCTGGGAACTGCAGCCTTCCTCTGAGGGTGATGAAGAATGATCATCTATGGGTGATGGGGCAGATGGAGATGTAGGGATATTAGGAAAAGTAAGAGATTTTTCCCAGTGACATTCATTTACCCAAGTGTTTGGATATCAGGTCCTGCATTCGGCATCTTCTTACATCTATTCTTCTCTCAAGTCAGGCATTAGTTTCTCCTAATTTCATTTGTGCCGATGGGAGCAGTGAAATGGATTTGTCTCCTATAGCAAGACCTGCTCCATCAGCCTCTTCCTCAAAACCATGGGAAACAAAAGCAATTGCCTTTAATCTCCCAAGCCCAATCAATCCCCATTGCTTCTCCTCCATTACACAGATGTCAAACCAGCTGCGGTAGGAGCTGAAAATGGGCTTTGCATTATGTCCAGCTGTTAGGCAAATCATGGAATAGAAAAGACCACATTTGGGATCTTTTTTGCTTTTCAGTGCTGTCAGTCAGATGGAACAGCAGGTCCCTAAAATAGTTATGAATAACCATTAGTAGGAGAAGACTTTGAACATGTTCCTTGTTTATACATTTGCTGGAGGGTCTAAATCCTGGTAGAGCTTAGAAAAATCCACCGTTTTCACTAAGCTTTCAACTCTGCTTGGGCAAGAGCTCTGCAGCACAGGATAATAAATAAATGTCATGCCACATGTACACACATTTGCTTCCAAGGCTGTTTTCAATTTCTCCTTTCAGGCATGTTTTGCCCTGATGGTTCCTTTTGCTGGCTATATATATAAGAACCAGCTTCAGCACGTCTCTGAAAGCTTTCCAAACAGAAAGCTCATTCATGTCCTCAGCTCTGAGATGAGTAACAGTCTGCAGCCATGTACCTTAGGAGCCATAAAGCAGGGTGGATGAGATTGGAAAAGCTCATGTACCCATTTCCACTGTGTTTTTTCTTCATGGGAATGATATTCTGGAGGAAAACAGGGGTTGAAAGTGATGCTAGCAGAAAGGCCCTGGAGAGTCAAGTCTCCAAATTTAGCAGTTTCAGCCTGATCTTGTTGTTTTTGCTACCACTTCACTGCCCACATCACGAGCTGAGTCCACAATGTACGCAGGACCAGTACATTGGTTTGACCTGGTGAGATAAGCTCCCTAAAGAAGAGGGTATATAGTAACAAGTGCTGGAGCTGCTCACATCACCCACCTTGTCCTCATTAGGACAGCTCTTAGAAACACTGCATGACCTTCACAGGTTTCCCATGTGGGCTGATGCTGGTAGATGTATCCTTTGGTCCATGGCATCAAGACGTATGGCATGGCCATGGTCCACGGCAACAGACTTCAGGTCTATTTGGTGCTCATGTCCTCAGCACCTGCCTGAAGCAGAAACTGAGACTACTCAACACCTTGCAGCAGATTAGTCCTAAACCCACCAATTTGAAGCCCTAGAAAACACTTTCCTGCCATGGTCCATGTCAGATTGAAGGGGAATTCAGAGAAAACACAATGCAAAACACTCAGGGACATCGAGCATCCCCTCGATGCTGATGAATTTTGAACATGTTTTACCTGCAGTGCAAGCAGAGACACAGAATCACAGAACCATAGAGTAGTTAGGGTTGGAAAGGACCTTAAGATCATCCAGTTCCAATCCCCTCCCATGGGTAGGGACAATTCATACTAGACCATGCCAGCCAAGGCTCTGTCCAGCCTGGCCTTGAACACTGCAAGGGATGGGGCATTTAACACCTCTTTGCGCAACCCATTCCAGCACCTCAGCACCCTCACAGTAAAGAACTTCTTCCTGTATCTTAACTTCTACATCCTTGCTGCCACCTTGCAGATAGCTCATGCTGTCAAACATGGTGGCCACCCAAAAGTGGCAGGTTTGATACCCCCAATGCATGTTAGGGGGGTGATCAGAGGGAAGCTTATTTGCTGTAATCCGGTTTTGTCTTCTAATCTTGGCTGGGCTTTCCCTTAGAACAATAAACTGTCTTCCCCTTCCCATTTATTTAATTAATTCAACAATATCATAGCAATAAAGCATTCTGGAGTGAGTTTTATCATACCATTAATACACAGCATAGGTGGGTCAAGGCAGAGGCCATGCCGCATCACCATCACCACCCCCCCACAAGGCATGTATTAATGGGGCTCATAAAACACACCCTGTTGTGTCTTCTGGCTTCGTTGTCAAATGGTTTCCAGATTTAAAGCCCCTAAAGAGAATCTTTTAGAGGATCTCCATTCATTAGGTAACATCAAAAGCAACAGTAAGCATACGAAATGGGAGCTGCTATTTCGAACTCATGGAGATATAGATCAGTGAGGGGGTTTAGTAACATTTTCTTTCATAGTGGCCCAACCCTATTAAAAGAGAAGAAGGAAGAAAAATGGGGAAAAAATTACGTAGCAGACAGAACTGAATACACCAAAAATTAGGTTGCTTTCTCCAGCTGAAGATCCAGCTTTTGCTCTGATGATCCTGCCTAGCTCTTTCTCCCTCTGTTGAATTATGTGTAAAAGAAGCAGAAAGAAAATGAGACATTGGGGATTAAAAAGCACTGGCCACAGTTGGTAAGAGTGTAGATCAATTTTGGGTACCTCAGAGTTTTGGGGTGCCCATCCTGACTAACTTGAAGGTGGTTTAACCTCCACATTATTAACTCTATTGCTTTGCTACGTCTCAGGTTGGGCATTTGAAGATGCCACAGGTTCTGTCTCTGTTTCACCTTGTTTCAGTTTCCTTCCTTTTTAATACAACCATAGCAGGATGGTTCAGTAACTTCCTTCAGATGCCTCCTATTTTCATCATATCCTATTTCAGAGCTTCTTGTAGCTGTTTTCCTTGCATCTGGTACTGATCATGGGCAGAGACACAACAAACTTGCTGGAGTACAGCTCTGTTGTGGGGTGGTCTGGAATTAGAGACCTTCTGCTCACAGTGTCCTGTGGTACCAGTTTTGTTCCTGAAAACACCTGGGCTTTCTTCTAATTGCCAACCTGGAAGGTTTCACCAGGAAGGGAAGGAAGGAAAAGAAAGGACAGGGTTTTGTTCCATCAATGGGCTTCAGATAGCTGGGAACAGCCTCTGCTTGATTGTCTACAGGAGAACCATGAATCTCCCATTTGTGAGACCCACCACGAGTAAAATGACTGATAGCTACCATTTTTCAGCACTTCATCTTCTCTCTTGCTTTCGGATTTTACACACCAGGCATCCCTATGTAAGTAATATAAAGGGTTCCTCAGTCTGGGGAAATAGAAACTAAGGGGGAAATAACCTATGCATTAATAGTATGTATAATCTCTCTATGTATGTAGCTGACCTGTGGATGTCCATGGGCACAAATAGGTGCTTGAAGACTATATCATCTTCAAGTAGATGATTAAAATGGTCCACCATCCATTTTCTAATATAAGTGTATGAAACCAGTTAGACAACTTGAGCTCTGGAATTGTCTCTTTGTCAATGTGGACAATGAAGGGAGTCTACTGTGAGTAGCTCAGATTGCAAACACATCCTCCACACATGGAAACGTGGATGACAGTAATATTACCCTTACATAGTCCCTGCTCAGGCTCTTCCTGAGATCCACTGAGAATCCAAAAGAAGGCCAGGTTACAAGAAAACCTGTTGTTCTTAAGAACCTCATTTGTAAGATAAGGCTGATAGCACTTTCTTTCTCCCCTTCCATGCTTGCCCTGTTGATCAGTGTCAGAGATTCTGGTTTTATTCAGGATATAGTTCCTTGTATACCACAGCCTTAATCCTCATTCAGGTTACCAGCTTCTCCTCTAAGCCCAGTTCTCTCCACAACCAGTGATGGTGGAAGACATGCCTTATGATTCCTATCGACACTTGGCCTGCCTTCATCCAGGTTCAAATCACAAAGGTGGTTTGACCCAACAGTGACTGAAAAGTGAGTGTAGTGCCTCTAACCTCAAACTACTCTTTAGTGAGGAGCATTTTGGATCATCTTTAACTGTTCCCACTAAGGAAGATGTGGTCCCTGGAAGCTGGAACGAAGTGGAATAGTTTGGGCCATAATCTCGCCTTCCTAAAGGGATGCTGATAGCACAGCACTACACAACTGGCTCTACCAAGACATCATGCCAACAATGCCAAAGTATGAAGATGCTTCTTGTGGACTATGCTGTGAAAAGCCTGTTGGTGATGAAGAAGCTTCTGTAGAAGGATTTTGCTGGATGCCTCTGCTGCTCACCTGCGCTGTAAGACACTCATCCCTTCAGTCCTAACAGAGGGTTGTATTTCTTGAGCATGAAATCATGTGAGGATTAGCAGGAAAGCCAAGTCACAGAATCATAAACCAAAGAGGGCTGGAAGGATGAGGAGAGGCCATCAAGGTCTTTCCTTTGCCTCAGGGCAGGATCAGTTGTTCCTAAGCCATTTCTGACAGATGTTTGTCTAATCTGTTTTTAAAGACATCAATTGGTTCAAGAATCACAACCTCCCCATGCAAACTATGCTGGTGCTTAACTGGCTTTACTGTTAGCAACTTGCCTCTGAAGTCTAACAGAACTCTCCCAGGGCTCCATTTAAGACCATGATTTCATGTCCTGTTCCCTGAGGATAACAGAGAAGACCTTATTCCCTTCCTCTGTATATAGTTTTTATACAGTCAAAGATTGCTGAGGGGAACCCTGAATAACCCCTCCTGCTGTGTATTTGATATACGTGCTGTTGACCAGCCTCAGAGGAGCTCCCATGCATTCCTGTGGGGTTTATGCTCCCTTATGGGATGGCTAAGTTCAGTTCTTCTGCTGTCCCACTCTTGGCCAGCAACAGCGCCCCAAAAGCTGTTGGATCTCTGCTCAACAGCATGAGGGTGGCAGAGAAGCTTTACTGCCTGAGGGCTTGTGACAATGGGGCACTGTGAAAGGCTTGGCAAGGGTACAGCAGTGGGTCCCTTGGGGTGGTGATGTTTGTTCCTAGCCCTACATGTCCTGAGGGTACTAACATCACCCAGCATCCTTGTAACCCCCTTCAGACACTGGAAGCTGCTCTGAGGCCTCCACACAGCTTCTCCTCTCCAGGCTCAACAGCCCCAGTGTTCTCAGCCTATCTTCATATGGGAGGTGCTCCAGCTCCTGAGCATCCTCGTGGTCTGCCTCTGTGAGCACTTACGTATTCCCTGGACAAAACTGCAGCTCATGTGCCTGTAGCCACATGTCCTTCTATGATGAAAGGCTGACTTAACAAAACCTTGAAGAATCCCATTACATTTCATGCTGGAAAAAGCAACCAAGCCTTGCTATCAGGTCCCAAAGACAGACAATAATACATGAGATGGATTGAGGCCAACAGCTGCTCCTGTTCCTCCTCTCTGCGAGGGCACTCAGAAGGAGACATTTCCGACATGCTATAAATGACTTGCTGTAGCTGTCATCTTTCAGAGCAGCCATAGGGTATTGCCTCACAGTGAATATAATCCCTTTCCTCCCCTGCTCCTCTCCTCTCAAGAGGCTGGTAGCCTTTTGGTATCAGCTCACACTGCCAGGCAGGAGGCTTTCCTCCTGCTCCCAGACTGCTTCTTCACTTCAAAGGCCAGCAGGGAGTAGGAAGCACAGCAGAGGCCACATTCCTGCCATCTATTCGCCTTGCAACCAGGTTACCACACTGTTTTCCCTGTCAGGGGTACTGGCAGCCCCCCCCAAGACCTCATCTTGCACTTGGGCATATAAAGTGGCTCCAGAAGAGAAAACAAGAGCTTGTTGTACCCAGGAAAGGTCAGCATCATCTTCTAGGTGATGTAGGCTTTAGCTTGCTTCTGTAGTAGGAGACAAAAGCCTGTGCCATTTACCCTTATGCCTGTGCTGCAACTCATCTCTGTGCTTGGAACAAGAGAGAACAAAAGCTAGTGTTCCTGCAAAGTGCAGGGAATGGGGAATTCAAAAGGTTCTGGTGTGAGACCAAAAGGCAAACCTGGAACAGAAAGGCACCCCTGAGATAACTGCAGCATCATAGAATGGTTCGGGTTGGAAAGGACCTTAAGATCATCCAGTTCCAAACCCCTGTCACAGGCAGGGATACCTCACACTAGACCATGTCACCCAAGGCTCTGTCCAACCTGGCCTTAAGCACTGCCACGGATGGAGCATTTACCACTTCTTTGGGCAGCCTGTTATAGTTTCTGAGACTCCTCTAATAAAATTCAGTGTGATTGCAGCTCAGTTAATGGAGGTGGAACCACATTGCTTTATCCACAGCAATTCAAGAAGTATCACTACAAATAATATGCAATGAAGGTACCAAAGATTTCTGCCCCTCATGCAAGGACAAAGGCTGTGCTGTCTGCAAGGAGTCTGTGCTTCTTGAGCTCAGAGCTGAGGGAGGCAGTGCTTTCTGATTACCTGCTTTTATAGTCCAGCTGGTGCCACTGGGATTCATTTAACAGGTCCAGCATTAACCTGTGGGAAGAACAGAGGTGGCACAGCTGATTTTATCAAAACAAACTGTAATGAGAAGGGAAGTGAAGTCATTGCTCCATTCCATTACAGCCACTTCCCCACTGCCATTGGCTTTCTCATACTTCCTTCTGGTTTGTAGTGGGTAAAGGTTTTGTTCCTGCTCTTACTGAAACGCCATGGAATCCCCATGGTGCCCACTCCATAGAGCTGGGTAAATAAATGTTACCAGTGGCGCTTTGTGCTGGGTTGACACACCACCCTGTGCGCCAAGACGTGGCACATGTGGTGCCTTGTGCTATAAGCAGCAGGAGCTCTACCTAGCCAAGAAACTGGTCACCATGCTAAGTGAGGGATGTCCAAGAGTTCAACCACTCTGGACCTTAGAGAGGATGTGAATCATTAAGAGGCATCTGGAATCAACATTGTTTTCTGTACCAGTTCATGAAGAGTGTTGGAGACATCTCAAGGTGAGGTTGGACAGAGTCTCAGGTGACATGGTCTACAGTGAGGTGTCTGGGTTGGAACTGGATGATCTTAAGATCCTTTGCAACCCAAACCATTCTATGATTCTATGATTTATGGGCATGGAAACACATTCACCTGTGGCTTGGGATCTGCTAGAGGCCAAGAACAATTCCCAGTGAGCAGTCCAGATGAAGGTACCTGCTCAGCCTTAAAAGCATGGATGCAAGCTCTTCCATGCCAGGTGGCCTCAGAATCACAGGACAGCCTTGGGCACATTTGATTTATTTGCACAGACACAAGCACTGAGTTGAGTCCTTGCTGTTTCAGGCACCATTTCACGCAGTCTTCCTTAGAAATACATGGAGCTCAAGAGCCCAATGCTGCCATAAAAAGAGTGGTTGACTTGTAAGGACCTCTGTGAACTTCTCATCAGTCCTGAGTCTTTTGCTAGAAAGGAATTAGTGTGTGAAGAAGCAAAACCATAAGGAACAACTACAGAAGGAAGGGATCACAAAAAACTTAGATGCAGATCTTCTTAAACTCATACTATCATAGAATGGTTTGGTTTGGAAGGGACCTGAAAGCTCCTCCAATTCCAATCCCCTGCCATGGGCACGGACACCTTCCACTAGAGCAGCTTGCTCCAAGCCCTGTCCAATCCAGCTTCTTACTTTACACTTAGCTTAATATCAGCATACAAGTTAACGCTATTTAGCTTTGCTTTGAAAGCATAGCAGTAAACCTGGTGTCTGTCTTCCCATTTGTACTAATGCAGCTGTCTAGCAGCCTTTAGGTGATCAAATATGCCTCCCAAAAACTGAAACGTTGCTCTTCTGATGCTGACCTTATCTCCATTTCTAGCTGGGGTTGGGGGTTTCCCTCCATGAGAGCACAAACCACATCAATAGCTGGGATTTTCTGGCTTATCCCTGCCTCTTCAAAGGATTTTTGTTCAAATCCCACGATGTAAATGCCCCAGGTCATGACTGAAGCTGACACCATACTTGACAAGGCACAGACACATAATACAGCGACAGCCCTTACCCTGAAGAGGTTTTGCAAAGGTTTTGAAGCTGGTGGAGGATACATGGAAGGGAATAATTGCCTAACACTATTATTAGCTGTATTACCCATCAGTTTAGAGCAACTCTTCTGAAGACGCCATGGGAGCTGGTGTGCATGTGTGCCTATGTGTGGGTCGGCAGGCCAATTATTGTGTGAATCCAAGGTGGGATTCAGGTCTCCAAAGTGCACATGGACACTTGAGCCTCACCAGGCTTTGGCTGCGTCTTCTGTTCTGACTCAGCCTCTTTCTCTCCACTCATCCCTGTGCCAAGATCTGCGCTCTCAATGGTTGCCAAACACGCGATAGAAACATCTGCCTGCCAGAAAGGCACCTGTGTGGGGTCTGCTGCTGCTGCTACTCCATGAGAGCTGACAGCCCTTGGGGCTTGGAAGGGGTGCCCAGCTCCTCGCTGCCCTCCTGCTGCTCACTCTTTCCTCTGTAGACCCAAGGTCTGCACTGTCCTCCATGGCCGTAGCACTTTCTCACTGCTTCCAGACTCCTGGGGAACCTCAGACAGAGCCCACATCTTCACATGTGGGAGCATTTCTTTATCTCTTCTCTCTGTTTCCTTCTCCCTTTCTTATATTCATGGCTCAAAAGCTTCCACGCACCACAGTGAGAGAACTGAATCATAGAATCATACAATGGTTTAGGTTGGAAGAGACCTTCAAAGCTCATCCAGTTCCAGCCCTGTAATAAGAAGGGACACCTTCAACTAGATCAGGTTGCCCAGAACCACATCCAGTCTGGCCTTGAAAGTCTTCAGGGATAGGGCATCCACCACCTCTCTGGACAACCCGTGCCAGTGTTTTACCTCCCTCATTGTAAATAATTCCTTCCTCACATCCAGCCTGGATCTCCCTCTTTTAGTTTAAACCCATCACCCCTCGTCCTATCACAACAGGCCCTCCTAAAAGTCTGTCCCCATCTTTCTTTTAGGCTCTTTTTAAGAGCTGAAATGCTTCAATAAGGTCTTGCTGGAGTCTTCTCCAGGCACGCAGAGCTTCAATTACACATGGGATTATGGAAACCCATCAATACAAAGAAATCATTTCAGGACAATGGGTACCAGAGGGATGTGCTGGAATCATGGCACTGGAGACTTAAACAGCTTAAATCTTGAAGCTTTTGTTCAAGAGCTCCAGCTTCTCTGGGCCTCATTTTCCCATGGTAATATTTCCTTTCCTCACTGTTGTCTGTCATATCTACCTAAATAACAAGCTTGGTAGGTCTCAGCCTGCACGTCTAATGCTTGACGCAGTGACACCCAGACCTTGTTTAACCTTACAGGCTTCATTGCAGTAAAATAACTTCACTCCAGTCAGACAGAAGCACCTTTACAGAGAGCCTTGAGGTATGGACTTCTCACATCTCTACCTCTGACCATGACATGAGCTCCTTAGAGTATTTGGGTACCATAGCACAGAGTTAAAAGAGCAAAGCTGCAAATACTCCTTTTCTCTTGCAAAAATGAAGGCATTTAGCAGCAGTCGGAAAGAAATCCCCTTTTATTGCAGTGGCCAATAGTTAGTCCTGGACAAAAGGACTGAAGATGCAATTCCCAAGCGCAACTTAACTGCTGCACACCCATATAGGGACCAATTCTGCTGAGCACTGCTCCACACACCAGGACAATCACACCCTCCCCTGAAGAAGTATCTCTGTACTGGTTCCAAGCCAAAAAGAGACAAACCCCAGTTCCTGCATGGGCTTTCGAGGAGCGGGAGGGAGGCAAGATGTGTAACACATGTGTTTTGCAGTAGGACATCCTACCTCAGACCAATTCATCACTGTCCATCCACCCCGCTGGGCCCCGGCGGCAGTTCATCGGCGGAGGCCCCAGATCCACTGCCTCTCCAGGAGTGATCAAAGGGTGAGATTGGGAATGGCATAAGCTTTCCCGGATGGGATTACAGCCCAGCCAGAGCATGTGACACTGGGAGATTCCTCCTTTTCATCCCTCTGGAGTGGATTCACTTTAACACCCCTCCTTCTGTGCCCAGCAACCAGAGCTCATGGGAGGTGCAGTAGGGATGGGTTTGGATAAGGACAAAATGCAACTTCCAGCCCAAAAGCCTGCAGCAAGTTGGTGGTATGTAGGGCCCTCCCTCTGCAGCAGCTTGCACAGGAACAAAAGTACATCAGATGAAATGTTTTAGTGATAAACTCTGAATAAGGTTTAAAGCAGAAAGATTCTACTGAAACTGATTAACACAAGCACAGAGAAGCTGTGGCTGCTCCATCCCTGGCAGTGTTCAAGGCCAGGTTGAGCACAGGGGCTTGGAGCAGCATGCTCCAGTGGAAGGTGTCCCTGCTTGTGGCAGGGGGTTGGAATTGGATGAGCTTTAAGGTCCCTTCCAACACAAACCACTATGGGATTCTATGGTCTCATTCATGTCGGGCGGCCCTGGCTGGCAGGCAAGAGGATGCCAGGCTCTGGTCCTCCATGCTGTCCTTGTACAGTAACTGGGTTTAAAGAGGTGAGTCCATAGGCTGGTTTTAGGGCTCTGAGTCTGAAAATGAGGTTTTATCAGCAGAAAAAACCCCACTTTTCAGAGATCCATCTTCTCCTGAAAGGTGACGACTACACATCTGGGGTTTCATAAGATTCCTGTGTGTGGAGCAGGCGGCAGTAGGGTCTGGGCTGATGGCTGGTGCCAGGAACATAGGAAAACCATCCATTAGCCACGAAGGAAAAGAGACTTTCCTTCCAAGGAGAAAAACTTCCAACAAGGAAGGAAAACACCAATACCTGGTCATGTTAACATTGACCTGTGGGATGTTGCAGGGGAAATAAAGGCAGCCTGCGAGGATAGGAGCAGAGTGGCATCCTATGGAGAGTGCCTCAGGCACACAGGACCTCCTAAAGACCTCTAAGGTCCATCTGAGCTACCTTAGCAAGCCAGAGCTAAGTTTCATGACCGAATTTTGGCCTCCCCAGATAGAAACTTCTGTGACTCCGTTACCCCTCTGCCCTCTTCTCCTCTAAAGCAACCCTGGAGCTCCATGAAACTTCTTTTCCTGCCTCACTGCCTTAGGTGAAGGACTCAGCCTCTCAGCTGTGCACTGGGGTTGTCACAGCTTCTTGTAAGCACTTCATATATTGTGAGAAGTGACTCCCACAAAGGCGTTTTCCAGCTCTGCCTTGTTGCTTCCAATTACCCTGACACGGAGCTGAAGCAGATCCATGTCTCCCATTCAGAGACTCACGGGAATCTTCCCCCTCTCTATGCCCTCGTCCATCGTCCTGCTCACGGATGAATTACATCTTCCCTGCCTGCCTGCTTCGGTGAGCAACCGGAAACACACACGTAAGGAAGAAATATGCATGTCCTAAAGCAGAACGTGTCTTATTGTTTAGATGTTAAGGGCAGGCAGCAATGTGGGATGTGGCATGAATCACAGCTGCGGCTTGCCTGGAGGATGGGGGTACCCGGCACATGGCAGCTGGTGCTGATTATCTGGGGAAGTTCTCCTTCTTTCTTTAATTCCTCCCGTTATAATAGGATCCAGTAATTCATCCTCAGCATGGGCTGTGTGTCTGCTCTCTCTGGAATACCCCAGAGATGGGTTGGTAATCCATCATAGGGAGATAGCGAGCTTTTTCTCCTCTTTGTTTCCCCCCCTCAGGTGATTTCAGGGCAGCCAATGTACTTCTACCACCTGAGCTGTATGGAGACTGACCTGATGTGTTTAGTCTCTGAGGAGGGGCATGGTCAAAACCAGTGTTTCTAATTACATAGAACAGAAAGATAAGCACATTGACAAGCAAGCAAAAACTGCAAGGAGTGGTGCAAATTCCCTGCAGTGGAAAAAACCCTCTCACACGATGGCAGCTTGCACAATGATATAAAGCACATTACAGAAGGTCAGCTCTCTGCCTTAAACTGTGTCTGAAGGACATTTAAAAAGCTTTGCGAAACCATGCACAGATCACCACAGAGGTGATTCCCCTTCCCAAATGAAATGCAGGGCTGATAACACCAAAGCAAGCAGCAGCCCTGGTGTCTGGAGCAATGTGTTTCACGCATCATTTGAAATTATGCTCTGAGAATGTAATAAGCAGCATCAAACCAGGGAGTTGCATTGTACCAAGTAACAAAGTGAGCAACACAGTGGTCTGAATGCCAGCTGAATGCACTTCACATTTGAATGCCCTACATTGAATATGCTGGATCAGTTGAGTCCTTTTCCAAGTGGAAAGATCACTGCCGGTAGAGATATTTGTAAGCAGCAAGGCATCTACGCACATTGTATCTTGGCAAGTACTGTGGGTACCAAGTTAGATGGATTCTTAACCAGGATGGATGGGACTTCGAGCAATCTGGTCTAGTGGAAGGTGCCTCTGCTTGTGGCAGGGGGTTGGAACTGGATGAGCTTTAAGGTCCCTTCCAAACCAAACCACTTTGTGATTCTGTGATTCTTAAACCAACCCAGCATAAACATCTTTAAAAACTCATCCTTATAAGGCCTTCAAGACAAGAACTCCAAATCATCAGTCACATCTGAAAATCCTGGCTTTTGATCTTTGCCATGAGAAAAGATGCGAAAACGAGAGGTGTAACAGCGTCTCAAACAGCTCAGTCTGTACTTAGAAGGCAAGAAAAGCCATGTTGGTCTGGATCAAAGATCCATCTAACTTGTTATGTAGCAGTGGCCGAAGTAGAGAATAAAGCAAATGCACAATTGCACCCCCAGCTCCTAGCAATCCCATTTTATTCAACACTTTCTGATACCCCAATTCATAGTTTGGGAGCTGTAACCTGCCTAACACTAAGTACAAACCTGCAAGGAAGCAGGCATCTCCCACCGAGTGCTCTTCTTTGCATCCCATTTCTAACCACCCATCTCCTCATCTCATTCATCTTTGCAGCCCTGCTCCGGAGTGTTGACAAAGCTGGCGTGTCCAGCCACAGTAGCTTTCCACCGATGGCTGCTAATACCTCAGCACCCCATGCCATGTGGTTAGAGCTCTGAAGTTCATAAAAATTCCTGGATTATTAGTTTAATAATAAGTCTAGTCTTTCCATGTCAGTACATTATAGACCCCCGGCTAGGCGTTTGAAATCCAGGACTATGAGGGAATGTTGTAAAGCCTCCAGCCCACAAGCCTGTTTTTTCCCTTTGAGAAAGAGGAAAATTAATAAGACAACCTCGAGAATGGGAATAAATCCAGGAGACAAAGGAAAAGAATGGGGGGGGTGGGGAATATGGGGGGAAAAAAGAAGTGGAATAAAGCCAGAGGGCAAAAGATGGAGGCTGATAAATGGCTCTGTTGAAAGGCATATTGAAACTTTGTTTACAATCTCATGGTACCAAAGCATGCAGCATTAATAGCCTTTGACACCTTGTAAACGCAGCAAAACTCATTTTGCAGGGAAGAAGCCCTTTCCCAGAAGTCTCCTCTTTCTTGCTTAACACATTTTCTAGGGCTGACATGTCCCCTTTCATCACGACAGCACAAAGGAAGCGGGAAGGTTTGCCAGGACGCCTGGGGTAATGCCTCACGCGCTATTGCAGAGGTAGAACACAAAAGCAACTCCATCTGATCTTTAATGACCCCAGCCACCCCATAGCGCTCTGCTGGGACAATGGGTCTGGAGGTGAACTCGTAAACTCCACTTGTGAGGTATCCAGTCCTTATTGTCCCAGCCTGACAGATAAAGAAGCTGAGCAGGGTAGTCCAGGGTGACACAGAAAACTGATGTCAAGGTTGGGACAGAAGCAAGGGCTGCATCTTGTGATCCTGACAAGCCCATGTTGAAGCATGGACTGAACTGCAGCATGCTCCTTCAGCACCATAATCATGCAGCTTAGGAGGTATGGCCACGTTGGTGCACCCAGAATGAAGTACCATCCCTAACTCAACTCTACCAAATGTGTAGTGTTAGAATACATCCATGGTCTAAGAACCATGGGCCTTCCAGGGCTTTTCTGGTCAACTCACTCCTTGGTGCAAGTAAATGATGGTGGCTGAATGGAGACAGTCACCCATGTTCCCGTATGACACGGATATGAGTGGTACCATGAACCGAACTTGTTCCTTGGTGCACCCCAAATCTCAGCTAAAAGCCCTTCCTGATCTATGGCTTCCATAAAAGCAGTCTGGGCTCAAGACATGGCACAGCCCCATCATAGGTGTTGATTATAAAATGGTTTGGGTTGGAAGGGACCTTAAAGCTTATCCAGCTCCAACCCCTGCCACGGGCAGGGACCCCTTCCACTAGAGCAGCTTGCTCCAAGCCCCTGTGTCCAACCTG
>WYDI02030336.1:0-20810 GCA_009867235.2 Psittacus erithacus
GCCCCCCGCAGGACCCTCCCTCTCTCCCCCGGCCGCCGCCTCCCGGGGGCTCCGGCCCCGGCCCTGCCTCCCTCCCGCCCTCGGCCCCGGGGTAGGGGCCGCCCTGCCGGGGCTGCGCCACCACCGACGGAGCCTCCCCGTCCCGTCCCGTGGCAGACAGCCGTGTGAGGCAGAGGCACCGGGAGCTTCGGGCCCAGGGGATGTACCGTCCGCCGGTGCCCCCGCAGACCGGATCGGGCAGTGTACCCGGAGCCGCAGGTGTGCGGGGAGCCGGCAGGGCCCATCAAAGCGGCGAGCTGGCCCCGCTACCCGCCTTTGTAATGCAGGGCCGGCTCGGAAATGAGCTACCCCCTCCCCAAAACGGCCTCCAGAGGGGCCTCACGGCATGGCTCCGGCCCCGCGGCCCGGGCAGGGGGTCTGCGAGGCGCGGCTGGGCTGCCGGCGGCGAGCGCAGATAGCCTGGCACCAGAGAGTAATAGGTTTATGGGCAGGGGAGGTGGACAGGAGAAAAGCTTCAAAGGCTCCTCTTGTCCGAACACCCCTCTCTCCCTTCCCCGCTCGACCCACCGGGATCCTTAAAGGCGGGAGCAATCTGGCAGCTCCTCAGCCCTTTCCCCCCGCCCCAGACACCGGCAGAAGGCAAACGCAGGCATCCCGGACCTGTGCGGGTACTTGTAACAAACACTCCTCGCAGCCTGCCTCCTTCACAGCCACCTCATCGCACCTTCGACACCACTGCTGCTGCCTGCATCTCTACACAGCTTTCCATTGTTCTATCCTTTGCACACCACGGTCCCCACCTCTTCACCACAGACGACACCTTCTCTCCCGCATAGCCTCCCTGCCGGGCCTGGCATCCCCTCAACCCTGCCTCTGCAGTGCGGCAGCTCCCCTAACACAGGCTGAACATGCGGGTCCCCACCAGGTTGTGGCCACGGTGTATATGGTCCAAGACTCACAAGTGCCCAGTCTTTCACTCTGCCTCAGGAGCAAGCAGCACCCAAGGCATGAATCACAAGGCTCAGCACCTCTAGCCACTGAAGAATAGTATATTTTTATGGAATTCCTCGCACCCGCCACGGTGGACTTGCTGTGTTTGTTTGCAGCACGCTTCGCTTCCACCCCCATCCAGATGTGCTGTACCTGCAGCTGGTGGCCCATCTCACCTGGCAGGCAGATGTGGGGCTGCAAGTGCCAGAATTAGCCTCAGGACAAAAAAGCCTTGTGTGACCCAGAACCTCGGTGGGAGGGGGGTTTTACTGCTTGGGCACAGCAGGATCCATGTTTGAAGAAAACAGGGTGACTTTATTCACATCTATATCCTCCCTTCTCCTCCTTACACAGCCCCTGAGCATGATGGAGGAATGGCGAGGTGTGTGTGTGTGTAGCCACGCATACGTGTTTTGGGTCTGTTTCTATAAGGAATAGAAAGAATGGAAAGTTTATCTCCCAGAGTCTGTGGAGGAAGGAAGTTGTGTATGGATGAATGGCTCTTCCATGACAAACAATGAGTCTGCACAGACATGGTATGATGTCACCTAAAGAATTTCCAAGCCAGCCTCAGATACAGAAAACCTTCTTGCTGGCAGAGATGAGAGCATCCCACCTTTCCATCTCACCACAGCCAGAAGGAAAAACTAGGGTGGTGGAAAGAAAAGCTCTCACTGTCTCACACACACATGCGTCATGTTAATAGATGACATGATGGGAGAGATGTATCTCCAAGCTTCACCCTCACTGAGCCTCCTCATGGATTCTGAGAAAGGAGTAAACTGTGGCGAGCCACCCTTGATGCCTCGCCCAGCCAGGAATGTGAGACAGCACCAGCCCATGAGACACTTCCACAAATACAGGTGATGTCAATGTCCGTGTTCGTGTGAGCTTCTCAGAGCGCATGTGCACAACTCCACAGGGTGAGGAGGACATACCACTGGTGGGCTGGTGGTCCACGTCAGCACTGGGACGTAACTGAAACAAAAAACTTTCCAACAGGCACAAGCAAGGCAATGATCTTAATATGAAACATGAGACATAAAAATTGCCTTATGGGATAAGATCGCTTATCCAGCCAACCTAATATCCTGTCACAGGCAACAATGAAAGGAGATGCTTCAGCAGGAAAGGTCTGAGGCTCTGAATTCTGTCTAAATTCTGCTGCTGGTGAGAGTGACTGCCATTGAGTAAGATGCAAATCATGGAAGTGAGTCCTTTTTAAGGAGCTGGAAATAATTTCTTCACTGGCTGTGTTTATGACTTCAGATAAAGTGGTAATAGCAGGTGAGGTACTGTTGGAGGGATTTAGCTCAGCCAGCAACTTCCAGACCAAAAGCTGCACAACACTTGGCTGGTGGTCTGAAGAATAGTGTCTGTCAGGGTTCCTTGTGCCTGTTTCTACTTTCCATCTAAATCTTGAAAGCGAGCTTTCTATGTTGTAAATAAAAAGCTTGGGTTATTTTTTAAGCCCAACTGCAGAGCTGGTTCAAGCAGCTTTGGTGAGGCTGTTTGCCAAAGCAGGGCTGGGTGGGAGAAGTCCAGAGGAGAGGTTGGGTGAAGCAGGGCTGTTGATAGGCTGGGATGAATGGAGCCAGGGAACTATCACTTAAGAGAGGAGCTCCTGGTGGGTAATCCCAGATGAACGACTGAGATGCTGACAGAGTCATGAGGGCTTAGGGTTTCAGGGGAAGGAGGCTAGAAGTGAGCAGGATTTTGGGATGGCTCCACAAAAGTGACATGAAAAGGATCACTACACTAATGGGTATTGAGAAGGCATTGGGTAAAGCTGGTCTCACCTGCCTTTCTGTTCCTTGGTAACCCCTGTCTCAGATCCAGGAGAGCCCAACCTCATGCTTGGCAGATCACCCTTGGACATCATCCCTGTTCACTCACCGCCACCCAAGTGACTCCCACTTAAATCCCAAACCATCCCTCCCCTGCAGCAGCCCACTCACACCAAATCAGAGCACTCCTGATACAGCAGGGGAAGAAGGAGCAATAGAAAGAACTCCAAAACCAGGGTTTGCCTTGCTTCTGCTGAAGAAGACCCCATCCCACCCCTTTCAGCAGGTCTGGCTCACTCAAAGAGCCACTCTGTAGCTCGAGTACTGCAGGTCTGATGCCTGTACCCAGATTCCTGAGGATCACCTGGGACAAAGAGGGAGCTGTCACCTGAAAATGGGACATGAATCTCAACCCTCAGATGAAAGGTCTAACACTGGCTGCTTAGAAGGGAGAGCAGCAGCAGCAAGCCTGCATCTTTGTAAAGCCTTGGCATTCTGCTGCATTCAACAGTCTGCTGCCCTAGGCAACTGTCTACTGTGTTGGCTGGCTGCCTAACATTAGTACCTGTGTTTGCCTTTGTTTGCTCTTCAGAGGGGACAACTGTGCACTAAGCACAACATTACACACCGAGTTTCCAAAGCCCTGGCAGAGCAGCCAGAGAGCTATCACTGCTTTCTCAATGCCGTCCCTGCAACACTTGCTGGAGGGAAGCTGCAAGACTCCAAGAAGGAGAGGTCATGTCCATGAGATCATTTGCAAAGATTTGGCAGACCATGAAAAACACTGAACCCTGGCTGGAACCCAGCCCTGATAAATGAGAAAAGGAGAGTTACTCATGCAAACTCCTTGTCCTACCCTTATTGTTTTTCAAACATTTGGGATGTCCTCAAGTAGAGCACAGATCTTTATCAACTGCTGTAAGAAATGTTGACAGAAAAAGCAGGTCTCTCTCCACCTAACTCCAACAATTCTCATTTCTGCAACTTGTCTGGTTCCTCCCAGCCTGAGGAGAACTAGACATACATTTTGCTTATAATGATCAAGAGCTGCTTTCAAGTTCCTGTTTATTCTTGCATCTTGACTGTGGTTCAATGTTTGTTTTTAATGTCCAGTGCATCCAAAAACAGTTATTGCTCTCTCTGACATAAGACAGTTACTCAAGATGGGAAAAATATTCACGGAAATAGAGTCTCATCTACTTATGGAGCCTAGTAGAGATGCATTGCCTGGGAAGGAGAATTTACATGTGTTGCTTGAAAGGGAATCTCTCTAGTTTTTAACCATGGACCTGCTGGTTGACAGCACCAAGACACACACTGTAATGTCCTGCTATACATCTGCTTCTGGCAGTCAGGCTCAGTTTTAACCACAGTTCTTACTAAGATTTCAGGAATCTCATTAAAGTCACATACTTGCCCATTCAGCTGAACCAGTTTTAGAGGGAGTGTAGATTAAAATAATAATAATAAAAAAGTACCTTGAAGCTAAACTGCAGCCCTCACACAGAAACCTAAATCATCTGTTATCCCATCAGCCCCCACTCTTTTGGTCCTGTGCTGCTCCCCTGATGCCAACCTGTCCCTTTCTCAGCACAGCACCGTACCACCATGTTGCTGTACTGCTGTCAAACTTCCTAGATTCAAATGTGTTATTTTATTTGTATTGTGATTATTACTTAACAACAACTGGAGTCACCTCTACAGGTCCAGATCCAGCTGTGGTGTTACAGACTGTGTAACAACACCTTCTCAAAGTATCCCAGCACATTAGTCATAGAATCAGAGTATGGTTTGGGTTGGAAGGGACCTTAAATGATTATCTAGTTCCAACCTCCTTGCCATGGGTAGGGACACCTTCCACTAGACCAGGTTGCTCAAAGCTCAAAGCCCAGTCCAACCGGCCTTGAACACTTCCAGGGATGGGGCAGCCACGACTTGTCTGGGCAACCTGTGCCAGTGTCTCACCACCCTCACAGTGAAGAATTTATTCCTTTGTATCCTCCTTTTTTGTCTTGACATTGCCTTGCCTCGTTGAATTGTTATGTACTGTCTGTCTCTGCTGAAAGGGCAGATTACTCCTGCTTGTGACCTGCTTGGTTTTTTCAGTACTTACAGACTCCGTTTTATCTCCTGATGTGCTCATGTGCTACCTTTTTTCTGCATCTCATCACATGTCACCTCGCTGACAGATCCAGATTTTCTTTCACCACTACCTTGCTCTTTTATTTTTCCATGACTTCCCTGCCCAATGACATCCAGTCTCACTGTCACCAGTGCATGTAGTGCAGCAAATGCCAAGATATACCTGCCAGTCTCAGCAGACCTACTGACAGCTCTCCCTGAAGTGCTTCACCAAGGAGAACAAGAATGAAGGAATGTTGCAAGTAAAAGCAGACATCTTAGACAACAAAAAAGGCCGGATACTGAATATTTCACCATTTAAAACCAGAACAGGTATAAAGGATAGTGATTCTATGAATAAACCAGCTTCTCATTAGTGAAAGATACAGGATATACATCAAGTTTTATGAACAGTCATTCATGTCACAATATTTCACATGACAGGCAACAAGCTCACCTCAAGCAAGATCATCTCACTCACCACAAAAAATGGAGCAAACTCCATGGATAAACCAGGACATGACCCTCCTCCAAAATGGAAAAATCTATTTCAGTTTTTCCAAATCAAGAAGGAAGCAACATAGACCCATCCCTGCAGGTACAAGGCTGCCTGGAAACTGTCTATGCTTATGATATTCCCAGGGACAGATCCAGGCCATCTGTTTCCCTTTTCCACAGGGCTCTATTTGCATGCTGGTGACCTCAGTCAAGAGCCAGAAACCCAAACTGGGCCACACGTCTGGCTCAAAACTTTGCACCTCTTGTTCCCATGACTAGAACAAGGGTTTCTGACCCATAACTAGACCTAGGGTTTTTGGGGCTGCAGCAGATCACTGGAACCTTCTCAGTATCCTTCATTTATATGGGCAAGATGGCTCTATAAGAAACGGCTCTATAAGAAGTTAGATCAGCTCCACTATGTGTGAAAAAAGCACCAAGCATTAAACTGTGCTGACCATTCAGTGGCTTATTTAACTTGCCCACGGTGTCACAGCTTACTTGCCAAAGAGGCACTAACAATTTCATCTTCCAGAGTGCTTCTCCAGACACCCTCAAAGAAGCCACAGGAGGTCAGGTTGAAACACAAGACCAGGCAGGGTTTGAGAGCCCATGCTGCTGCTCCCCGACACTGTAGGTTTCTAGGAATGAAAGACTCTAACCCTTAATTCCTTCTGACCTACAACTTTCCCAAGTGCTAAGTTTACATGGAGAATTAACTATCCTAGGAGGAGAATAAGACATGAGGAAAGAGAGAAGAAGGAAGTACATCCCTCCTTTGTTTGTTTTCCAGGGACCAACCCTGCAAGCTGGTTTGTAACCTGCCGTAGCTGACAGCAGCATGTACCCTTCAAGCAGTGAGAGGAGGGCAGGCCTTGTCCTGCTAGAGAGCTGATGCTGGCTGCAGGATTTGTATGAGAACTCTGGACTCAGATTGTGATGGTTACAAACAGGTATGTCAGCCCTCCTTGAAGACAAAGTTCTCCAACAGCGTGAGCAAGGAGGCAGCCAAAGGCAATCCAAGTCAAAGCAAATCCTCTGCACAGATTTCAGAACAGGCTGGGGGATGGAAACAGCTGGATGGCCTTAAGTGTTTTCTTCCTTACTCTTATCTTGCAAAGCACGGAGCACCCTTCACCCTCCCTAAAGGGGTGTCTAGCTCCCCCAGTCCCACTGGAGTCATCCCAAACCAAGATTAATGTTTCTGCATCTCACAGGCCTGGACCTCATTTTTGCTCTGAGCATATATTCCTTTCAGTTTGTTCCATACTCTGTAACAATTGCATCAACCGCCAAAGAAAGTCAAGTATTTAAAGTTAAGTTAAGCTTGCACTTGAAGAACCTAAGTTCCACTGCTGTAGTGGTTCTTAGCTCTCCAAGAGGGAATGGCCATAGGAAACAGGGAGATGCATGTTTACTGCTCTGTCTTTGATATTCAGCACCTCAGTGTAAGTCACAGGGACCAGTGTCAGACTGACTCAGATCAATAGTCTCCTGTCAGTTAAATCATTGTCAGCAAAGCTTGATATATACATTTCCGAAGGAAACGGTAATCCATGGAATAAACTGAAATTAAATTTAGTTTCTCTCCTTCCTGTTAAGAGTCTTCAAAGATGTTCCTATAAAGTCCAGTCTGACGAAAATAGTATTAATTATCAGCTCTTCCTCCACTCTGGAATTGCAAAGCAAGCACATACACCCCATTCATTAGACCCAACAACTCTGACAGCCACTATTTTCCCCTTACCTTACGGAAAGGGAAAGAGAGGCACAGGAAAGGCTGAGTAACAGGTTCAAACCAGTAAATCTGTGCTGCAGATTTACCTCCATTCAGCAAAGCATTAAACCAGGCACTTGCAAGTGAGCATATGCCTCCTCATCTTTGCTGAATCAGGATCAAAATTAAAATCTACTTGTTTTTCTGTTCTTTCAACCACCAAATACTTTTGTCATCAATTAAATGTTGTTCCTGCTCAAATACAGCGCATTCGAAGTGCAAGTAATAAATAAAAAGTATTAGGAATAATGCTGCAGTGTATCAACTGTATCATCTACATAGTTACTGCAGTTTTCAAACCAGAGAAAAACCATTTTCCAAGTATGCTTATTACATTTTAATATTAATATAAATATATATAAAAGGCTGAATCACTATAAATATAGCCCTGTCTGTATCAGAAGTTACACTGATTTAACCAGTTTCAGAACTTATTTTCTATACTGTCACACTTCAGTAAAAGAATCTCCTGTTAATTCTGGATGCAACAGATTTAAACTAAACCCGTTCAAACTGTCTAGAGAATAGACTGCATTTACATTTGTATCAAAAAGAAGATCATTTTATCTCTCACCTTTATTCTAGCACCCATCACATACGTTCAATTTAAACTGCAGAAAATAAAGTAGCCTATTTTAGATCTTGTTTGTAAAATGCTACTATAACTTTACTACCTGCTCAAATAAAGAGTTTCCAAATACAAATTTTCAGCAAAATGTGCATCTATGCAAACCTAATCTGGAAGACTTATATCAGTGTATCAGTGTTGTGTAGGTTAGTTACCCTTTAAACCAAAAGCAAAGCCTTCAAAATTAAGACCTGTACTGATTTAAATAGACTGTTCAGTTAAATCACTGGTTTTTTCTTGTTCCTTTTAAGTAGATAAGGCTTAATATTAGGAACATGGGGTTGTGCCTCTTAGTGACACATCATATGATCCCATCTATAAACTCAGTGAGCATCTTGAAAGCCGTGGTTTATTTGGGGACTCTGGCATCTCACCATGCAAAAAGCTGTGATACTTTTGCTGATTTCCAGCCTAAATTTATTCATGGTCCGCTCACATCCATTTGTTCGTGTGCCAGCTTGGCCCTTACAGCTCAGGATTCCAAAACTAAGTCTGGAGCCTGACAATATGGTTCTGCTAGCAGCATTGCCAGGGTAATAAAGACCTCTGTCCCACCCTAGTGCTACAAGACGCTGCTCTTTCAAGGTGCAGCCCTTTAATGATATAAGTAGTTAAAACGACACTAGAAGGAGTTAAACAAATTCAAAATTCAACTTGCAAAGAGAAAAGACCAGGTTTTATTTATTTAACTGCCTGGACTGGTTCATGTGGGAATCAGAAGCCCAAAGGAGCAGGGCAGAAACGTGGCTGGAGGGGACGGAACCTCAGCAGTACCACCTTCACTTGAGTTAAATTTGAATGGAGCCACACTGGCACTTTCAAAAAAGTTGTATTTCTGGTTGGTTTTTTGATTGTGGATCTGTTCCCTGATTTCACAGTTCACTGCCACAGGCTGAGGGCACAGCTGCACAGAGGGTGAACATCAGCTTCTTGGACAGCAGCTGTTAAACCCATATTGCTGTCAAGGCCCCTGGGTTATCAGGACAAGGCCTGAAATGCAAGAACATGGTACTAAAAGAAAAATAGCAATTTAAATGTAAGTCTTAAAAAAATAGTAACCAAGCATTAATTTGAAAGGTGCCTCTGTGTAAAATTTCCTGCTTTGGAACAGATGAGGTTTCCAATGTAGCAACTTTTTTGCTGCTTTGTAAATTCCTCCCTGAACAGAAAGAAAAAACAACTGGAAAAGTAACTACAATTACAGCACATTTTACTTAGATTCATTCCTTTTCAACGACTTTGTATTTGTCTCCATTTTCAAACAATATTATATAGCTATTTGAGCTGCCAAAGCTATCCAAAAGCTTTTAAAAAAAAACAACTATGCTTTTTTCCTTCTTCTCTCCTCTACATGAACTGTAATGTGACGTTTTGGTGGTGGTACAGACACTAGAATAGCATCCATCTTCTCTTCTTTGTTAGCCTAGTGGGGCTAACAAAAGTCAAAACTTGCTTTCCCTCAACACAGCCAGTGCAAGTTGCCACCAGACCAGCTTTCCACCCATCATGAGGTTTTCTGAGCACATCTTAAACTCCACCGTTGAGGCCTTTATCCTCTAAAGAGCTCAGCCCACACCTAGGCTTCCAAAGAATCAGATTTCAGAAGTGGGGATGGAAAACTGCACTTTTTCTCTCCTGCTTTTCGACATGAAAACTGTAGCCACCAGAAGCAGAACTCCAAGGGGTTATATTATCTGAAAAATGTAGGGGCATGTCTAACATCTCATCCACTCAGAGAGCAGTGTACAAGCCCATGAATGATGGACACTGGAGAATTTGTCCCTAAGCTGTCCTGCGAGCAGTTGATAGTAGCCACATTTTGCAGTCATTCAAATAGGGATTTAGAAGTCATGATTCCTGCAGCAGGTGCTGCTGGGCTGGATAAGGGTACCCTATTCAGATCGTTATGATCCTGCAAACTTCAGAAAGGCATCTCGATATTTTGACTCCTAATGCCAGCCAGTGTTTCAATCCAGTTTGCTATCAAGAGCTGAGAGAGGGCAGAACTGCTTCTTTCGACACAATGTGGGTTGATGTTATCTTTGAATGGTCATACACCTACAGCATCAGATTGTCATCAGGTCTCAGAATCACGCTTGAAGAAGAAAACAAGTAACTACTGAGTGATTTCTGTTGGAACAAATCCAGAGGAGGCCATGAAGATGATCAGAGAGCTGGAGCACCTCTCCTATGAAGACAGGTAGAGAGAGCTGGGCTTGTTCAGCCTGAAGAGGAGAAGGCTCTGAGAAGAGCGTTCTTAGAGCAGCCTTCCCATACCTGAAGGGGACCTACAAGAAAGCTAGAGAGGGGATTTTTACAAGGGCATGTAATGACAGGACAAGGGGGAATGGCTTTAAACTGACAGAGAGGAGATTCAGATTAGGTATTAGGAAGTTCTTCACTATGAGGGTGGTGAGGCACTGGCACAGATTGCCCAGAGAAACTGTGGCTGCCCCATCCCTGGAAGTGTTCAAGGCCAGGCTGGATGGGGATTGAAGCAACCTGGTCTAGTGGAAGATGTCTGTGCCTATGGCAGGGGGGCTGGAACTGCATGAGCTGTAAGGTCCCCTCCCATCCAAACCATTCTGTGATTCTGTGATTCTCACTCCTGGTGAAAATTCAGGTATGTACATGATCATGAGCTAACATGTCAAAGGGAAGGGTGTTCTCCTCAGGAACAACCAGAGCTTGGAAGACAGAAGCTAAAATCCTCTTCTGCAGCCACACTTTACCACAGGGTGGATACTGGGTCAGATACCCTGCAGGGACAGCCTACCTGCCCTCCCTAGTCACTGAGGCTGCATCACACCTTTATGCTAATGGTACTTTTTGGCCATATAACATGTGGCAGTTAAATTGCACAGCACTGGCATTTCCAGCAGGGAGCACGTACAAAGCTGACGATTTGGCACAAACAGTCCCTGCTGTGGTGACTTCGTCTGGAGCCCTGCTGATCTAGGCAAAGTGCTGTGTCTGGTGATTACAGCAAGGGTTTAGGTCAGGACCTTGTCTTCCCAGCACTGCCGACTTGCTTAGCCATCTCGTTTGGGTTTTAACTGAGACCTTGAAATCCAGTCTCTTCATCTGCCTGGGGAAAGTAAAACATTTCATGACCATATCACGATCTTGCTTGTGGATGCTGTGATATGTTACAGGCTCTATACATTTAAAGATCCTCCAGTGGAAACATGCATATACAGTCATTATTAAGTCCATGTTCACAGTAATACCTCAGGCAGAACTTACCAAACACAAGAGAACAGTCTATAGGAGACAGCTTTATGTCAAAGAAAAAAATGGTTTTATTCTTCCCTTGAAGTAAAGGGAAAACATATACCCAGTGGGAGAAAGTGAGTGAGTTCTAACTGCCACTCAAAACCAGAAAATTAAAATTATCTATTTTATGTACTATCCAAAAGGACATTTACAGCACCAGGGACATTTTTCCCCATTACATGGATCATATTTATTCTCTCTGCCAATATAGTACTGACAGAATTGACAATATCGTTGACCAGACAGAACTAGGGAGTTTCTGTAGGTGGAGCAGCTGTACATAAGGGTGGAATAGCTGTATATCAGGAACGCAATCTTGGCTTTTTTGGACAAAGTTCTTGCAGTGAAAAATGTTTGTCCTGCAAACATAGTGTATTTGTAGAGAAGGTACGGATTGCTTGTGTTGCAGGTGAGGGAAGCATGCTGTGTTGCACAGAATGGTTATGTGAGTGTTGTCTTGCATGCTGGCTTGCAGGTGAGCACCACAGAAAGCCGCTGTGTGAGGATATATGCATCTGTCCCTGCAGTGGGCAATGTGTAGGGGGAACAAAGGAATTACCCAATTTTCTGTATTGCAAGGAAAGCAAGAAATCCTATTAAGAATTTATGCTGTTCCAGCAAAACAACTTCCTCACTTGAAGCAGAAGCCAGCTTTTTCATTGTCTTTACTTCACTCATGCTGACAGTGTGTAGCTCATCGGTCAAGCCCAGTGCCTATGTTGTACTGACATTCATCACTAGGAAATGGGTACCAAGCCTCCCAGCTCCTATTCCTGCTCTCGGTCACAATTTCAGTAGCCTTTGAGATGTATTTCCAAGACTTCGAGTGAACAGCCCCTGTGTTTGAACACTCATAGAGTGAAAGCAGTTATTATATGAATGGGTTTGAAAACAGTGATGTGCACGTTCAAAAATACATTCTAGAGAATGTATGTACGGGAGATATCTGAGAAGACATATGTGCGTGGTGTGTAATAATTACAATATGTTTTCATTTACACAGTATCTCCTCCATGCACTAGGGAATAAAACAAAATGCAACTAAAACCACATATCCTTACAAATAAAGGGAGAGACACTGTTTCATGCAAAGGTTGAACAAAAAAATCTGTTTAATGTCACTTTGGGGATTAGAGGAATCAGAGTAAAACAAACATCCAGAACAAACTTTAAGGGGTTGCTTCAGGAAAAGCACGTGTGTGAATGTGTGCTGTCACATCTGCATATTCAGTATGTTTTGCTGGAACAGCACAGGGAAAATAGGAAGCTGAAAATTTTCAGTGTGGGAATTAGATGGAAGAATGTGAACCATTCTAAACAAAACATAGCGAAGTTGCCAGCTGACTTGCTAAAATGCCAGTGTTTTCTAGGATCCCCTGAAACGGAGCTGAGGACTGGCCTTGCCTTTCAGGCAGTGGGTAGGGAGCCAGGAGATCTGGGCTGTATTCCTGGCTGTGCAACAAACCCAGCATGTGATGCTGGAAAGTCATTCAGCCCTAAGTTTCCAAAAACTGATTTCATGCTTATACTTCTGGGCACCTAGCGTGAGACCGCCTGAGCCCAAACAGCTAGGGTTTCAAACAGAGTTGAGCTGTGGGTACTAACTTCCCATCCACACAGAAGGTATCTTTTGGGGCTCAATTTCATCACACATGCAACAGGGCTAAAGCAACCCAAAATGCTGAGAAGCTGCAAGTATTACATGATTACACAGAGCACTCATTTTGCCAAAGGAGAGGTGCTACATATATGCAAAGAAGTATTATTCAGTTACCTGTTGTTTCTCACATCCTGGCAACCATTCCTGTTCTATAAATATTTTCACAGGTTTCAATACATCTGAAGATTTTTGGGTTTCTTTCCTGCTCCAGGGCATCAAGGAATAATCTTACAAAAGGATTCACTGTTCCAAACGGAACAGAAGAATACAGACCAGGATTGCTGGCAAAAAGCATGGAATAACAACACTGACAAGGCTAGGAAAATACTGGATTTCAGGGGTGAAACAGTGGAAAGAAAGCGGCTTTTCCATATAATTTAGTCAGCATATACACTGGGGGGGGGAGGGGGGGGGAGCAGGGAGGGAAGGAGGAAAAGCAGTATTTCTAGCTTACATTTCCCTGTGCGCACACATTTCTTATAAAATCGGGAACTATTTGGATTACAGAAAGCTGTATTCTCATTGTACATGACAGGGCCCAATCACACAGGAGATTCATTTACCTTACACCATAAGCAAATGATTATTGTGTTTTTTCTGAATGGTGTAGAAACAAGTTGAAAGAACTAGCATAAAACACAGATCTTATTTTACCTATTTATACTTCCACCTCCAACACGGTGAACTCTATGCCTTCTTCCCACCCTGTCTGTGTCTGCCCTTAATTTTACTCCCAGATTTTCAGAGAGGCTTTTCAAGCTTTTTGTCGTGCACAGGGAGATAACATGTTGGTGAACTTAGCAGTTTGAATGCGGTTTTAGAGTGCTCACACATACCGAAGAACAGAAGCAAGAATCAAAGCAGTTTCTGAGAGATACATCCTTTTGCTACCACTTCTCTGCGCATCCACTGGAATTGCAGCAGATACCTCTCAGAAAATCAGGGAAATTTAACACCAATAGTTTCTGCACAGTTACTTTTAGGAACAAATTGTTAAAGTAACCTTCTTTGGCCAGAATTAATGGAAATCCTTCATCATGCATAGAATTGTATTTCATATCTTTATCCCACCTTTCATGTAATACCGTATTTTGTAACTCTCACCCACAGTTTGTGCCAGGCTCTAACTGTGACTCTGAATTTCACAGCATGTTTCCAAAACATTACTGCCCTGTTTTTCCATATTCCTCTAAGAACTTACTTCGGAGCCGATGCTCACAGAGCAGGTGACATAACTTTGTCCAATTCTTGTGAATTGTAAAATTGTTCCAATTTTAGAATGCTATTTACTACCTGAAAATGTGCTGGTGGCCACAGTCCAGAAAGGCAGTAGTTACTAGTTAAAAGTAATACCACAGTAATCCATGAGTACAAAAACGTGCGTTTTAAGAACCACATAGCTATATTTGTACTCTGCCCAGGATGCAGTTACCTTCTTGTGAGGTTACCTCTCGCAAGAATATATGAAATACCTGCTCCTGGAGCTTGCTCCTGTGGCCCCATGCAAAGCTTGAGTAGAGAGGGACAAACTCAGGTATTCATGCCTTTTCTTCCTTCGAGCTTCTGATACAGTCCAAGCAAGAAACTTCCCTGATAGCCAAATAACCCTTACTTGCAAGCTGGCCAGTACTGCTACATCTGCCCTGACTGCATGGAACACTTTGCAAAAGGGAGGCTGCACCCATGCTTCTCCAACCTCAGCCAAGGGCTAGAACTTCTCCTCCATTCCAGACTGAATGCACTGGCTGTCAATAGAGCAACACACAATGTCTAGCCATCTCTGCTGGGTTTTGGACTAAACAGCTGTTACAGGGGAGATTTCACAAACCTGCTGCAGTAAAACAGGTACCACACAGCATGTCGGACACAAATGTTTCTGCTGTGGCTGCAGGGGCTGCCCCTTTTAGATTGAGCTGTAGAGGTCTCAGAGTTCAATCCCGAGGAATGGCTTATGAAAGCAATTACTACCTGAAAGGTCTCTTTGTTTTTGTGCTACTGCTTTTAATAATAATGATTACATCAGATATTTTCTGTCATCTTGATCTTCCTTGGTGCTGCTAATAAAGAAATAACAAAGCTCAACACTTAAAATAACACCCAATACAATGAACTACAAGCACTGAGGTTTGAGATTTTACATGCTGCCCTTTCAGAGCACTTTCCCTTTGATGATTTTTAACCATTGAGGACTAAGCTTCATGCAAGCTACAAGGGGCGTGACATGCATGGCAGTCAGAGAATTGCCTGCGGCCAGGGGCCCCGGTCGTGGCTCTAACCACCAGACAGTCCTGTCCCACAAGAGCAGACGAGACATACATGATAGGTACATGGCATTAAAGTGCAGTTGCCT
Organism: Psittacus erithacus; assembly: GCA_009867235.2. Taxonomy (NCBI): domain Eukaryota; kingdom Metazoa; phylum Chordata; class Aves; order Psittaciformes; family Psittacidae; genus Psittacus; species Psittacus erithacus. The sequence goes on from WYDI02030336.1 coordinate 15,088, forward strand.
GGACCATAATGTATTATTCTGGTTCTTCAAACAATCCTTTTATTTATGCTTGGTTCAATTTGTAACAGCAGCAACAGTTACTAACCACTTCAGTGGCAAAAGTGGGAATATAATCCAGACTTTCCATGGTTTACATCCTCTAACCATTCCACCTCATATCAGCATAGTTATATCCTTGTTCAGCTATTGACTGACAAGCAAAATCAAAACCTGAAGAAAATGCCCAAATCCCAAAGGCTTAAATATAGAGCTAGAGTCTGCATTGTAACGTCAGCTCTGCATTTTGCCCCAGTGCCTAACCACATGTTCACAGTACACTGCATTTTGAATAAACCACCCTGACACCAGGAAACACACAGCAGATCAGAATTGCTTTGTGCAGGACAAACCATGTAATCCTAAAATAGTCTTGTGTCGCACCTACTGGAGATATGACACCTGCAAAGTACAGGTTTTTTATTTTTAAGGAAAGATTCACAGTGACCGAAGCTCCACAACAAAGCTCTGCATGCAAGAGGATCCTGATGTTACAATCACACCTTCCACTAGACCAGGTTGCTCAAAGCCCCATCCAACCTGGCCTTGGAACACTCCCAGGGATGGGGCAGTCACAGCATCTCTGGGCAACCTGTTCCCATGTCTCACCACTTCATAGTGAAGAATTCTTAGGGTGGTGAGACACTGACATAACCTGCTGACTAGTTAGATTTTCTTTATCATTTCTGATCAAAAAAAACCAGATCATGACCAGCATGAATTGCAAAGGGAACCCATTCACTTAACAGCCCTATCCTGATTTATCTATGTGTGCATGCATGTACATAGATATGTATATACGTTTATGTATCTAAAATATGCATACTACACATTTGTTCTGCCTACACTTAAATGCATAACTCTTAACAGAGATCTTTGTCATGTAATTAGCCGTTGAATTCACAGAAGGGTTCTACGGGATCTTCTTTGCTTTACAGTCAAGAAAGGAAAGGAACCTCTAACACACTCCAGCGCAGCTTCTCTTGACACCTTGCTTAAGAGAAGAAAAGCTCTACAGTAGTAGTCAGGAGTCCACTCAGCATGACACACTGGTGAGCCCCACGTTGTCTCCGTGACAAGCTGGCATCCTTATTTTGCTGAGCCATATCAGAAGATGGTGGCTTAGGTGTTAGCAATGCAAAAGGACCACTTGGGTCTCATTCATCACAAAAAACATTCCCCAAATTGACTTTAAAAAAGTTCCACTAAACCACCTTTAAACCCCATTTAAGACCATGGTTTGTATTAGAGTTAGCTGATTTTTGTGGACATGCTTCCAATCTGATGAAGAAGGTCTGGAAGCCAATTTGTGAAGACCAATTCAAGCCCCCTCAAGTGTGGCCAACATTAGAACTTGAATCAGTCCCAAAACAGTGTAAGCTGAACTCCTCACTAAGCCAGATGCACTTTTCTGGAGAGGAGAAATTTCCTCACTACAGCTTTGACTGTAATGAAATGCTTTAAACTCAGAAGTAACGTAGTGGTGGGCTGGACAAAGGGACTGAAAACCCACCACCAGCCAGTAACAGGAAATTAGCTAACGGATTCTGTCAAGTGGCACCCCAAAAGGCACCAGCCCGCAGCTGCTGCAACAGATGAGGGAGGCTGAGGCCATCCATGCCTTTTGCTTTTTTCAAGGTTGGGAAGTAAAACACCACCATTTTAAATGAAAGCTCAGATCTCCAAAGCTGCCTGCATGCATGAGGACCCCACTGGGCTCCTACCTCCCCCATATCCCTTTGATCATCTTAGCCATGAGTGGAGCACATGAATCTGAGCTGCTTGTCTGCTCCCTTGGATAAAGCTGCCTCTCATCTCCCAGGCTCTGGGACATGCAACAGTGCAGCCAGGGGAGGCAATCGGAGGGGCTGTCAACTGTGGGCATAAGAGAAGGCAAGGTAAGAAGAAGCCAAAGGCCAAGAAGATTCCTATGGGTAAATTTCCATTTCATGGCTGAAGCTGTGAAAATGTGGAAAGCACAAGAAGTGTGGCAGAAGACACTGTAAAGGGAAAGACTCTGTATTTATCTCTTAAATGATTAATTTGAGCCAAAAGTTACCCTGCAAGTTGAGAAGCAAAATAGAGACAGACTGAGAGGAGACCTGGTGGATGGATGTTATGCCTAGCCATGCAATGAAAGATAGAGGACAGACGATGGAGCAGCTTTATCAGTACAAATTACTTCCAATCACAGAAGCCACAAAAAAATGAGTTACACGGCTCTTCCTGAACCCCTGCCAAGCAAAACTGCCCAGCCTCTGCTGAACACCAGTGTAACTGGGGGGAAAAAGCCAGAACAAAACATTTATCTGGCAAGTGCTTTCAAAAAGAGAAAACGGCTGCTGGGAGCTGCTCAAGGGGCTGGAATGCTGAAGATGGTTCCAGAGGGGACAGATCAGCCGTCAGAGCATACACAAGGCAGGCAGGGATTTTTAATAAAATGCAGTTTATCGCACGGTGATTACCACCTCCTATTTATACCATATGAGATCATGAAAAACATGGCACATATTTCCTTACTGCTGGAAACACAAAGTCAACAGAACAACTATGTGATAAATTGGCTCTTTTCATGTGCTTTTACTTTGTCTTTCTAAACCTCTATTTCCAAACATGTCACTTACAAAAAGCAAGTAATAAAAGTCTACTAAAAAATAATTTATGTGCCCCCCCCAAAAAAAAAAAACAACAACCCAGCCTCATGGTAGATTAGAATTCTGTGTCCAAATTCCAGGGCTGTTCCATTTAACATGTATACCTTACTTGTTCACAAGGCAGCAGACACTCAAAGTATGTAATACGTGAGAAAGGGGACTTCAGGGTTTCCAGAAAACGCTTCATCTGCTCCTAACCTTTGCAGATTACACACAACAGGCATTACAGACACAAAGTGCTAAGACATAAAGTATTTCAGGTAAGCTTTTATGCCTTAAAGGGCACGCCTTTCCTCACTCCCCCCTCAAATGTGGTTTGAAGGTGAAAGGCTTAGAGAGAGGAAATACCACATTATTTCCATGGCTAAGATTCTGCAGTCAAATTTGGGATAATATGGCAAAAGACTTCATTAGCACTCTCTCAGAATGACTTGTATAACTTGCTTGTAGCTTTGCCAGTTATGAGTAATGCAACAATCACTGAGATACACCAACACCACCTTTGTACCACATTCCTTTCACACACTGCTTGATGTCTACCGCACTTGGCCTTCTTGTAAGTGATCCCGCTGTCTTCAGCCAAGCACGAGGCAGGTCCATGCAGCCGGAGAGATGCCGCACCTTTCACCCACTCCTCGCTTCATGGAAATTCTCCTTTTCAGTTGTGATGCTCTATGACTGCTCTGAGCACAGTAGAGCTGCAGCGTGGCTGCTCAGCACAATCTATTGTCCCTAATCTTTTCCTTATGAATCCAATGGTTAACCATCTCCCCCTGACAGCACAAAACTAAATAAAGATAATTCATACCGGGTGGCACCCCGATAAAGCATCTGTGTGGATGCAGCTCCACAATCATTAAAACCAGGTCTACACATTGCTGGATCACCCAGGAGTACAGATTTGATCAGGATCAGGCCAAGGCACATGATCATGCTTCTGCTGAATGAGCCAGAGCGTGCAATATGGAGCCAACGCCAATCTTACACTGGCCGTGTGCCAGGCGCAAGGGTGCAGACGATACCTGATCTGGCTGGAGTTGTGTACGGTGATACATGATCCAGCATAAAGTCTGCTAGTAAAAAGTTAACCTGTCAAAAACTCCTTGAATTAACTCAAGCAGGCAGAGTGAATGAATACCACCAGGTCAGCGCTTCACATCACGCGGACGCCCCATTTTTGAGCCAATAATAGGAGCTGTACTGCTTGCTTTCCTGTGGTGCCAAACCACAGCCTGATGTCGAGAGTGATGCTTATATGCACAGGGATCTCATTGAAGGACCAGGGCCTCAGAGCCCTTCAACTCGCCTTGCTTCCCACTTAAAGTCAGAAAGGAAATAAAAAAGCAGAATGAAATCTAAACATTTAACCTCTAAGTAGTCAACAGAATCTACTAATGCAGAATCTGTACATGAAGATGGAGCCATGGGTGTTTCTGTAGCAGGTAAATTTAGATTATGATTAAAATAGAGCCTATTCCTTCAGGTTAATGAAAACCTCACTACAGAAAACACATCAGTAACTACGATGATTTTGGTAGAATTTTAGTAATCCAAACTGTATTAAAAATGCACGTTGTTGTGTTGAACAAATGTGAACATTCTTTTTTTTTCCTTTACAGCCCTTTGGCACAGAAAGGCAGTCCTGCTCTTTGAAACTGTTTTGAAAAGCCTTACCTGATCTCTCTTAGAACTTAATCCATTTTTAACAACTGCTCCAACACTTCCCAGTGTTGAAACGCGCACAGTTACCATTACACAAGGCCACAGACACATAGGAAATTGGAATTTCAAACATTCTTTCTTGGAATTGCTGGAAATCAATGGAAAGTGCTTGGTTTACGTGAGTACTTCAACTGTTTTCAGAGCCAGTTAAAGGATACCATTAGCTGAAAGCCATTTTCAGAAGTTTTTCCATTTCCCATTGCGGAGGCCCTAAAATGGTCCGCCCAGAGCCTATCTAGTAACCTTGACGGTTACCCACGTACATGAGCTATCTACACCCACACTCCTATTGCTCAGGCAGGGATGCCTAGACAGGATGTTCCCAAATACTGGTCCTCAGGGCCATCACACGGTCTAAAGGCCAAGCCACAGATCACAACAGCCTGCACTCTGAGGGCAAAAGCAAGGCTCCAGGCCTCTTTCCACTTGTCCTACTGTGCAGCATCATCAGCCAGTGTCCCTCCTCACCCGGCTCCACAGACTGCCGAGTGAGCTGTTTGTTCACCAGCCGGCCCTTCGCAAACCCCAACACAACCATGGAATCTTGGGGAGAGGGTGAGGCAGGAGGCCTGAAGCAGGGTGGCCTGGCTGGACAGTAGTGCAGGGCTGACTGACGCAGCCCTGGCCCAGGCAGGGACGAGGCACCCGAGGGTGACAAGGCAGCACCCAGCCACGGCTCCTCCACACTGACAGGGCGGGAAAGGCGCTACGTGCTCCGGCGGCGCCCGGCGGGTGCCGTGGGCGGAGGCCCGCAAGCTCCAGGCAGCCTCGGCGGGCAGCGGGGTGCCGCCACGGCGCAGCAACGGTTAACGGCGGGGCGCAGCGAATGGGCCGCGCTGTTTCCAGGGCGACGGCTCGGAGTGTTCCGGATCGTACCATTGCGCAAGCGGCGCGGGGGGGTGACAGTGGGGAACGACGAGAGAAGCGGCGCTGCCGCCGCCAGGCCCGGCCCCGTGCCGCCTCCTCTCTCTCTCTCTCTCTCTCTCCCTCCCTCCCTCCCTCCCTCCCTCCTCCTTCCCCCCCGCCTCGCAGCGCCGCCTCCCCCTCCCGCCCGGCCGGAGCGCGGCGTCGGGGCCCAGCAGCGAGCGGCGCGCGGCGGAGCGGAGCAGAGGAGGCGGCCGGCGGCGGCCGGGCCCGGAGCGGCGGAGTCGGTACCGGCGGCGGGGCGGGCCGGGCCGGGCCGGCGCGACTCCCTGCCCTCACTGGCTTCCCGCCGCAGCGGGATGTGGGCGGCCCGGGGCCGCGGGCTGTGAGCAGCGGCAGCGCGGAGACAAAGGGAGGCGGTGGGGCTCGGCGGCCGGCACCAGGGAC
>WYDI02030341.1:0-35969 GCA_009867235.2 Psittacus erithacus
AAGTGGCTGACTTCCTGTCTAAGCACTGTGCCCCAGGAAAGGCTTCATCGTGGGGAAGGGAAGCAAGTGAAAACTTGGGTAAACAAGTAAGTGAAATACAAGAAGAGAGACGAGAAAGAAACTGTAATAGCTTTTAGTGAGTGGTCCTGGTTTGGATTTCTCAAGGATGGAGGTGGAAATAGAATTGCCTTGTGGCATGGAATGCCACATTTAAAGAGACTGTAGTGTGGGGAGGAGTTAAAATAAGCCATGGCCATGGAAGGAAGGTATAATGCATTAGGAATATGTTCATGCAAAATGGTGGGTTTTCCTTCAAGAAGTTACTCAGGCAGATTGGGGTGGATAGAAGTGTTACGCAGGTTTTCGCTATGGCAAACAACACAGTGCCTATGAATAGCTACCAGCTTGCCTTTGGACAAGGGTCCAGGCTCATGGTGATACCAAGTAAGATTGCTGAGATTTGGAATGCCGAGTTGTTGAGTGGGAAACTTCAGTCCCTCCGAGCCCAAGATGAATGTTTGCTGGGAAAGCAGCGAGCTGCAGTTCAGAAGCTGTTGCCAAAACATAGCAGCAGCAATCTCTTGGTTACGGCAGTATCTGCTGGATATTGCGGAGCCACAGAGATGCTCTGCAGAGCAATGATGGGAGTTTCAGAAGCTGTGGAGCTTTCCTGGGAGACAAGATGTGAAACTGACAACTTATGTAGGTGCAACTTACTGTAGCACTGCTCCAGGTATGGGAACTTTGAAGGGAAGAAATAAACTACGCAGTTTTCTGTGAGCCTATCTCAGACCTGAGTGTACCCCACTTGCAGTTAGGCATTTACCTAACTTGAGAAGTTCACATACCTGGAGAAATCAGAAAGTTAATTCCTACTCTTAACAGGAGTTTATTAAACTTAGATTGGACATAAGGAAGAAGTTCTTTACTGTGAGGGTGGTGAGGCACTGGAATGGGTTGCCCAGGGAAGCTGTGAATGCTCCATCCCTGTCGGTGTTCAATGCCAGGCTGGACAGAGCCTTGGGTGGCATGGTTTAGTGGGAGGTGTCCCTGCCAATGACAGGGGGTTGGAACTGGATGATCTTAAGGCCCTTTCCAACCCTAACTATTCTGTGATTCTAAACTATTGGAAGGAAACCCATGACACAGAGTTTGCTTAGACAATGTTGCAGGCACGAAGCTACTCATAGAGGCACAGTACCTCTAACCATGCAGGGCTCACAAAACACCTCTGGCAGACCTTTCGGAACTTCCACTGGGGGACAGCCATCACGAAAGTGCTCATTATGTCTCTGGTGTTGCACCTCTGGGGTCAAGATTAGCCTGTATGAGTGTGTGAGGAGCTATATTTCCTCTGAGTTGGGCAACAGCACCAGGTTAACTCAAGTTGTGGAATTTCATATCTCAGGCTGAGGAGTGAGAAGAGGGTCTACGATCTCTGTCACACCAATTCCAGTCTGACCAGAGATACAGAAAGTTCGCTTTGGAGGGACTGCAGAATGATGTAAATTGCATAATACAAGCTGTGTGCTAAAGCAGTTCAGGATTTCTACTGCAGCTTGTTTGGAAAAAAGGCATAGGTCTCAGTCTGATGTTGGAGCAGTCTTCTACTGTTTTCTCCCTGAAATCAATCTCCAGAGTGGGCTTTCTCTGTAGAGTGGGCAGGAATAGCATTCTAAAAGCTCTTGTTCTTCCATCTGGAAGATACCCTTCAGTAAAGATGAATTTAGGCTTGGTGGGCAGCTCAGAGTATCATGATTTACTTCTCAATCTCCCCTGCAAGAAGAGGTTACAAATAGCAATACAGCATCTCCAATGTGTTCACCAACTCAGATGGAATAACAGGAAGCACAGGTCACAGCGCTGTGGTTATCAGAAATGGTATTTACCAAGACTATCTGAAAACCTTCAGAAGGTGCGTAAGGGTGCAAATATGCAAAGGACCTTATCGGAAAAAGACTCTAATACCAGAACAAAGGCAGCAGCTGCTCTGAGTAAGAATAAGAAATGAGTACTTTGCAAAACAGGTGCTGCTGAAGCTGCCTGCAAAAGCATTGCACAGATTGAAAGGGAGAAAAACACACTAATTTGGAGAGAGGTGGATATGTAAAAGCATAATATTCATGAGAGAGAAGCAGAACAGCTCCATCAATTCCTCCTCATTTCTTCCATATATACGTACTCCATGAGAATGATGTACCCTGGTTCATCTGTATTTTATACAGGGATCTACCATAAAGCTTTTTGTCTGCTCCTGTCTTCATTTCCCTAACAAACATCACTGGAATCTATTTCCAAAACAGCAACTGGGAGGATGGGAGTTGGGAATGGTGTTGAAGGAGTCAGAATATACATTAGCCTGTATTCTGCATAGGTGGGAAAGAGAAAGCCTCATTAACTTCCTCAAAGCCAGGGTAAAGCTGGGATACATAAACAGCAGTTCAGTAAAAGGGCCAGAGAAGGAATACTTAAGCTTTGTGGATTAGGCTTTTTTCTGACATTATGCTAATAAGGAATCAGGCTATTTCTTTAAGGTGCTGACGACTGATGAAAAGCATTGATCTCAGTGACAGGACAAGGGGCTACACTTGTATAAGGGTTTGAGACAGTTTCTAAAAGCCAAGATTGAGTTCAAATTTATCCCACGGGAATAAATTGAAACTTCTTCATCTGAGAGCTAAGTACTCTTTAGTATTTCTACAGTATTTAGCAGTGCAGTGTGTGAACAGGCACAAAGCAAATATTAACCTAAACTCTCAACCCTGCAAGATAAGAGTTAGTTCATAAATGTGAACTGAAACTCCAGTTCAAACCTGTGACTGTGAAGTCCAATGGAAAATGCAGCCAGAGGGCAGCTGAGAGCCCCAAACCTGTATCTTCGCTACAGTAAGCCTTCAATGGTTTTTCATCTGTTCATCATTAGAGTAACACAATGCCCATCACATTTTACTATTACCCATGAGCAAAGATTTAGGAAAGCACCTTCTCAAAGAATCAGACTTCACGAGCTAGACAAGATGAAATGTATGCTGGGGGTACAAGTTGACAAAGCTAGATGTGCCAAAGAGAGTTTAACCACACGTCAGGTTTGGTATGTGTGGAAAATCCTAGTGTAACTGACTTGCTAGCAGAATTTGCAGCAAGAAAACAGAAATAAACCCCAGGTGTCTCAGTCTTATATCTGCGGCCTTCAGTTCCCCACACCCCTCTTCTGCAAGGGAAAATGTAGTAAAAAGTCTTGTCCTGCACTATCAGGTGGAGAAACATGATGAAACATTCATTGGCTCATCTTTTTTTCCATAAAAGCAGCAGGGACTATGACTGTGTATTCTCATCTAATGTCTCTTCTCCATTTTCAGATGTCACTTCATCTCCTTCAGTCTACAGGCTGACCTCTAAAGACGATGAGAATGTGGAAATGTGCCTTATCACAGATCATTCCCCTGAAAAGCTTACTCTTAACTGGGCTGATAAGGTGACAAATACTGTTGTGGAGGTGACAACATCTGAGAACAAACAGGAAGCGAGCTACCTGTCAACCTACTGGGCCAAGAAAGATGAGATGCTGTGTGGTGCAAATCATGAGGGATTTGGAGAACTGGAGGGGGAAGATCCTGAAAGTGGTAATGGCTTTGTTGGATGTCTGTACAGGGGTAGAGGTACTCTGGTATCTGTGCTAGTAGTATGATCAGGACTTACTCACATCTCCCAACCCTGCAAGTAAAGCCGCATTATGCTCCCAAACTCTAGAGGAATATTGACTTGCTGCCTCTGTTTCCCCTTGCTGGAAACAAGATTAAGGGTTGGTAGACTGGTACCATCACAGCAAAGAGATCTTCAAAGCACACTGTGGGGCATATAAAGCTTGAAATCCCTCTATCTAATGGAACACTAAAGTTTAATCAGATCATGTTTTATGCTTGCCCTGAAACCAGCAGAAATGAGTGTTTCTGGGAGGGTTTACCAGCCAGAAACTCTAATCCAGCCAGTACAGATTTCTCTTTATGAACATCCAAGGAAGTACATTTCTGTTATTAATTACATTTGTTATTACTTTTTGCAGGTTCCAGTGCTTTCTGTATTACAGGAGTGTCTCTACAATTCAGGACAGGTATGTACACGGGATTTGAGGAGTAAAGCTTGTCCTGATTAAAGGAAATGTCTTCCCAAGTTTTGATTAATGTTTCCTGTTTGCAGAACTCCTGTTGGAGCAAAAAGCTCAGACTGGAAATTTCTGAAAGGGCCCCAGAGGCTTTAAACGTCAAGGCTGGAAATCACTGGGTTAATGTAGTCTTCCAGATCTGAGCTGGGAATTTGGTGTAGCATGTGCCTACATGCCCTTGCTAAGACCAGCCAAACACTGCTCCCCATCATGTAATGACTGAAAGTACTGATATGAGTCACCCTTACCGGATGCCTGTCTGCATTTCAGACTTCAAAAGAGTTAGTTTTATTTTGGGGTACACAAACACCTGATGAACTAAAAGATAAGCATGTTGTTTCTGCAGTGTGTGCTCAGCAGCAGGGTTGCACTAAAGATATGGTGCCTCTGAGAAAGCTTTGCTTCAGCTCATGGCTGTGGGAGTATACTAGCCAGTGCTGGGGCGCAGGCAATTGCTGTTCCTGCTAGTTCAAAGGAGCATCTGCTCTTGCCCTGTTTGCAGAATAGCTATGCTTTTGCAAACCTTGCTCAAAAGAACCCTGTTAGCCAAATGTTTCCAAAACACCACTTCAAAGAAACACTCACCACTAAACTTGGCTGATTTGATCAGGCATTTCACAGGGTGTTTTTCAAAGACAAAGATAAAATTACTATTTGATGACAGCTCCTTGCTTCCCCAATATAGACCAATGTATTTGCAAAAGAAAATGGCTTTGTAATTTAAGATTAATAGAAAATCCAAGTAGCCTTTGTGCTCTTTGAATCACATTTAACTTGTTTGCCCCATGCATATCTTAAAAAACTTCATGGAGAAGAAGGAGGATGCCTCCAGCATCCTGGGTATATAAACCACTGTATTTAAAACCAGCTAGATGGTCAGCAGACTTGCATATTGCATAAGTAAGTGGTTATTGAATGAAAACCTGGCCCTTGAAACACCAACAGAAATCAAAGTCTCTCAGTGAGGCAGTCCACTCACTGTCTCAGGGGCTACCCTACTAGATGGCTCAGTTACATAAAGCAGAACAGCTTCATTAAGAGTGCTTGTAAGTCTCTCTGGAAGCGAGCTTGTCTCTGCTCTCGTGATTTTCATTCTCTGTTCCTTTTACAGATGAGAACCTGAACACAATGTCTTTATCACAGCTGGGTCTGAAAATAATTTTATTGAAAGGAATAATTTTTAATGTCCTGATGACGATGCTTGTGTGGAAAAAAAAAGTGAGTATGCATGGGGCTGGTGAGGCCTCTGACAGAAAACATCTGCATCAGTTCATTAGCTATGAGTGTTCCTTCTCTCTGTAATAAGTGTTTATGCAGTGCATGCATACACCTTTCTGCATACCAACAGTAAAATCCCTCCACTCCTTTGGCCATATCATTGCTTTTGCCCACCTCTGAAGTCGTTACTTTTTCTTATCCACATGCAAATTCAGCTTTTTTCTTCTTTCCAGGTATCTCTCCCTTCTATTTCTACACCACTGTTGCCTGCCTGCATCCATCCAATCCATTCCCTGACCAGCCTCCAGCTGGGAATGTTTGATGCTTATTGACTTTAAGACCTCACATCTAATATACTAGCTTTGATCTAGTGTCTCTCTCTTCTCTTTCTTTTGCCTAGGCACTTCAGGTCTGCAATCTTGTCGCTGTATCCCAAATAATGACATAACGCACCTTTATTTTGTTACAGGAATGAAAGTAACCAGATGGTGCAGTCCTGAAGTATCAAAAAAGTCTGCTGAGGAATCTTTACCAGAGTATCATCTGCAAGAGGGAACACAGGCATTCCTATTGCAAGAGATATCACTTGCTATCTGTGTATCAGCCAGCCATTATAATCTAAATGGCTTTATTTGCATTGCTCCAAAGCTATTCAAACATAAGCTTAAAATTTCCAGCATTCTGCTCCCCCCGATGCCTGATTCATTTAGCACAACAATGCCTCTTTTTGCGTAAAGCACAGTTTGGTATAAGTATAAATTACCAAACATTGCTATTACCTGCTGGTGTTAAAATGACATCTGATTTCTGTTCTGTGGAATTGTTGTTTATTAAAAACTGCAAGTTAAATATTACCTGAATGTGAATTTTCCATATTTTGGTAGCTTTTGAGTATGCACATCTTAGAGTGCACACCCAAAGACATCGTTTCAGTTGCAAGTCTGAAAAACAAAGGGATAGTTACTCAGGGTCACCCAGAAGCCCTGAATTCAATGAACTCCTCACTTCATTATCACAGAACAAAAGAATGGGGTTTAGTACTTTATGGAGACAATCTGGCCTTAGCATTTTCTGAATTTAAATCAGCTGAAGATTTGGCTTTGCATTTAGTAAAAATACGGACTACTTTTGTTCTTTTTCTTTAGTTCTAGCAATCCTCCACATGGTCTGGTGTGAGGCGTCCCATGCCCATGGAACTAGATGATCTTGAGGTTCTTTCCAACCCAAACATTCTATGATTCTATGATTTTATGATCTTAGATTCCCCAATTTATTTTCATAATCATTGCATAAAACCATACTGAAATATTTTCCTGCCCATGTCTGCGCTCCTTGGAAACACTGCATGCATGTGAAAATCACATGCTGCTAATGGTTGAATTGTACTGGCAACCACACTGATGTCTTTGGCATTTCTTTGGGCCTTTGGCTGCTATTAAACAGTTCTTATCAAAAATAACAAACTTGTTTGTCTTTTGTACCTGTAGTTTGAGGAATTTGTTTCACCCTTGAAATGAGCTTTAGGAATGAGCCTGGCCTTTAGGGTGAAGGAGGCAAAGGGCAGCAGACTCTTCCCTTCAGCCTGACTTGGCCACCAGGCACTTTTTGCAGGGACTGGGGGAATCCACTGCGGGGATCTACAGTCTCTTCCCAGAACATCCTTGCTCTGTCTGGGTAAGAACAGCTTGGAGGGGGGGGAATGGTGGAAAGCAGCTCTCCTCCAAGAGTAGAGTTTGTGCTATGTGAAGACAAAGGTAAAATATGGCTTGCCCACAGTGAGGGGAGTAGTCCAGGTTCTTGAAGGCAGATACCTACTGCTCTGGAGAACACAGGAGCCTAAAGCGTCCTACCTCTGAATGTTCCCCACTCCCAAGTATCACTGGAGAATAAGGTCCCTGCTTTCCATTAATGACATCAACTGTGCAGACTGTCTCCAGATCCAGACTGTCACTGGCAAGAATGGAAATTTTTGCCTTTTGTGACATCGATTTCTCCATGTTCTTCTGAAGCACCAGAGATGCTTTTGGAGGGAGAAATGAGAAAGGTGCTCTGAAACTCAGCCTTCCCGCAAAGCTTGAACCTTGCTCACACCTCATACCAGTGTCCAAACTGAGTGGCAGAGAAAGCCTTGCCAGATGATGGGGGTGATTCCCCCTCCCTGGGTATTTCTCACCCTGCTGGACTCACAGCAATTGCAAGGAACTCTGATTTTGAAAAGGCTCATGCTTCAAATGCTTTTAGACAAAAGCCGTGGTGCTTCATGAGGGAGAGGGCCCTGTGTGGAAACTGTGCCAGCATTCCTGCCATAGTACAATGGTCTTCTTGGTCTCCTGCCACAGTGCTGCCACCTGACCATTTAGCAGGTCACAGGGTGACAGAGTTACTGACCTCCTCAAACTTTCTGGGTACAGATGTTCAGGGATTCACTCTCTTACTTCTTCCTTGAAACAACAGCCACTCACTTCTCTCCAGCTCTCTACATGCTAGATTTCAGGCAGCTCTTGAAGCTTACCTTTTGCTCATTAAGAGATCTGCCATGTCACTTGATGAAGCTGCCTAAACCAGATTTGAATTACAAAGCAAATCTTTACATTTCACAGGTTTCCAATGGAGTAATCTCATTCCAGAAGCCTTCAGGGAAGGAGTTTCCACGCTCATTACCTTTATCCATCTGAAACTTTTAGTGTTGCACTTCAACCCTGCACCTAGCTGTATGGTAAGGAGGAAGACCAGTGTGCTGCCTTTTTCCACATCTCAGCCTTTTCCAGGTTAAATGATCCCAGTAATAAGATTTGCCAAGTGAGGAATGGGTGTATAGATAAATGTTGTGACTGAAGTGACTCTTAGTACGTGATCTGCAAAACACTGAATTTGTAGGTCTAGTTTAAATATACTTTAGAGATATTAGTGGAGATATCATCACCACTTTGCTCTTTCTTGTTTATTTCAAGAAAGCAAGCCTGCAGTGCAAAGCAAAGGCAGGAAATAACACAGTAGGGCAGGATGTGGAAGGGGTCTGATAGCTCAGGTGGGGCAGGAAGAGGCTGCACCACCAGTTCCATGATGCCACAAACAAGATCTGGGTCATCTTTTGCTGCTCTTCTACACCCAACCACATAAACCACTTCCTCTGGAAAGTGGTGCACAAAATGGGGGGTGAGGGGAGCAGGGCTGGTGTGACATGTGGCAGGGAGGAGGAGATACCCGTGGAAAAGAACAGCAGACGTTAGACCACAAACCAACACTGAGTGAGGTTAAGGCACCCTCCCTTCCTGCCCCTTCCCCACAGCCTGCTCTTAGGTGTGGAAGGAAGTTGTTTTGGGTGCGGCAGGAAAGATTAAGCTATGTATAGAGTGGGCAGGGTAAAGAAGAAGAAAAAAAATACACTGTAAAGCATGGTGAGCCGTGGGAAGAGATCTTAGAACTGTGAATTTGCTGATAGGCCTCTGCATCCTGTTATAGAGGCAGTGAATCTGTGCAGAAAAATCCTTTCACTTCTCACTCAAAAAAGAAGAAGATTGGGCAGGCCAGAGAGTCCTCTCACATTAGCAGGGAAGCAGATACCACCATGGTCCATTTCTAGCACCCTCTCTCCAACACCAGCTTGTGTCTCATTAAGAGAGTTATGGGTAGGAGATGAATTTGCATTCTTTCTAGGGGTTTTGTTGGAGAAAAGACCTTGACATCTGTCACCAAAGTATGGTATATGTAAGGAACAGAGCTTGAAGTTATCTACAGACTTGTTAAAACAATCACATGTGGAAGTAGCTCTAATGGGACCTGAATTTTCGTGCGGAGTTCATGGCAACTAGTGGCATTACAAGCTGGTAAAAAATAGCAGGGGTGGGAAGGAACCCTACAAAACCCCCACATTTTCCCCTTTTCCACAGGCTCCATGTAGCGCTTAAGCAGAAATGGCCATAGGAGGGTCCCAGTTTGGAGCTCCCTCTAAAGCCAAAACGTGGGGAAGACCGAGTCACGCAAACCACAGGGAGGCACTCGCAGCTCACAAACAGCAGTGGCAAAGGGGAGAGACGGAGCTCCTTCGCCTCCTGCGAACATGTTGGCTCTGCTCTGCCTGGCTGAGGGCCCCTCTTGTGGGAAAGAGCTCGGTGGCTCATTTACAAGACCTGCCTGCTGTCACGTTCCCTGCCTGCTCCCCAGCAGTACAAACCCAGCTTAATGCATGGGGCTGGAGGGAGATGGTGCTGTCAGAGCACGCATAAATTTTCTTTTCCTACCACAGACCCATACAGCATCCTTGGAGACAGTAAAGATCCAGCTCCCTCATACCTCATTCTTCAGAGCCTATAATAGGCAAGACTTAAAAGCCCCAGGTTTCACACTTTTTATGGGTTTAACGGCTGCAACACATCTGGAAATGCTAAAAGGAAAAAGGTGGTGAAGAGAAGCCATAATCTAACACTGAGGTTGACGCTACCAGATCCCATGTTTTATCTCCCCAGTGCCAGCAGACAAACATTTCTTTTCACATTGCCTCAACACATATTTTACCTATCTAGTGTTTCTGCAGCAGAGCAAACCAGACAAGCCTGAAGCAAGGATAGAGCCTCATGCATGAAGGCAACACCAGCAAATTCCCCAGCCAAAGGTGTAGAGGGGCAGGAAATCGGCAGATGAAAAGAGTGGATGACAACTGAGTTTCCATGACTTGTTTCCCGCTTCCCCCTGAAACTGGGGCACAGAAAAAAGCCTGCTGGGTAGACTAGGAGGAAGAGATATAAAAGACGGGGAGCTGCGCCTGAGAGGGAACTTGGGTATCAGAAGAACTTCTGTATTTATCAGAAATAGGGAAAAGACTGCAGTATCATAAAGGTTTTTATTGACAGAAAGGAGCACAGTCACTGTAACAAGGCAGTAGACCCCTCCATAGGGCAGCCTGAGGGAAAAACCCTTGAGCCCTGTGTCTCCTTCCTCCACCAAGGAAGCAGGTAAGACTCTGCTGGAGAACAGCACTTCCCAATGCCAAGTTTTTCCAAGACCTGGAAAGAAAGAAAGAAATAAAGGCAATGTGAGCAAGGCTTCTGCAATGGGAGAGGAAATACCCCACAAGCCCCAACGATCTTATAGCACCTTGCAACAGCAACAACAGGGCATGTCCTCCATTTTCCAGCACGAAACTCCCTCATCTGCTGAGAAACTCCAGACTTAAGACACCAGCCATTCCATGGCCTCCAAATAGGACAATCCTCACCAACCGAGCCCAGGACTTCCAGCTTCCAAAGCCTCTCTTGCAAAGAACAGTGTATTTGTCTCATAAGAGAGCAACATGAACAAGTCTGTGTAATATCCCTAGTTAAACGGCTTTTTAAGTGATAAAAGCCAAAAATACACACATGAAACCAGAAAACCATAAATCCTAACCCAAAAGCTTTACTACACTTGGCTAAGACAAAGCTGGGAGCTAAGCCTTCTGAATTCACTATCTTTCTAGCTCTCTCCCAAGTACAGAAGCATTGATGTCCTGTGACCTGCGGTTACCCCTTTTGTGACCCCATGGATCAGTACCTGAAGAGTCTCTTCTACAGCTCAGCCAACAAAATTGATGACGACGAGATGGAGGATGGTGTTGGCAAAGAGGAAATCTGCGAACGCCCGCTCTGGTGAAATGCCTTGGAACTCGCCTTTGTTCTGGGGGTTGATCTGAATCCGGAGGCAGACTGTATGGTTGGGAAAGAATGAGATTAGTGATCAGAAGAAGCAGCACAGCTGTCTTGGGGCAGCCTACCCCAGTCTGGGTCACTGTTCCAGCTGGGTACCACAAGAAACGGTAACTCCATCTTTACTGTAAGATGAACGCGACACTGGCAGGGGATCTGCGCAGGACTTTTACACAATCAACTCTCCCATCACACTACACCATCAGGAGTGGCCAAGTGAATCCAAAGAACAGGCTTAGACAGGACTAGCATAAGCACAGGGCTATCTCTATGTCCTTCACTGGGTGTGCTGGGGAGGGCTGCACAGGAACAAGGTGGTTTTGGGGAGTATTATGGGAGAACAACACCCTGAAAAAGCCATTGCTAGAGCTGGAGTTTCGCCATGGGCACTACTAAATATAAGGCAGTAATAAGGAGGGCTCCTTGACTGCCAGGGAGGACACCCTGGGGGTGACATATGGGCACGACCCCTGCAGGGTCACGGCTGCTGTGGGCCAAGAGCCAGGGGGCTTCTGGCAGAACTATGGGGGACCGAGGGGTGTTGGAGGTTGCTACGGGACCCCCCGGCTGCCGCTCTGAGGGAATGCTACGTTTCCGACAAGGCACCCGGGCATTTCCAAGCAGCGCTCTGTCGGCCGGGGGCCTCCGGCCGCGGCTGGGGGTGCCGGAGTCGCTGGGGGAGGCTCAGGCTTTGATGCGGAAGGGGTCTCTGTGAACACCGCGCGGGGCCACGGCGGGCACTGACCACCGAGGATGAAGCTGCCGACGGCGGAGATGAAGCCGCTGAGGAAGGAGTTGAAGGGGAAAGTGCCGACGCCGAGGCAGTAGCCGAACTGCAGCGCGCCGGTGAGCAGCACGTACAGGAGGTAGGCGTCCAGCACCTTGAGGCGGCTCGGCGTGCCGCTGCCGTACTCCGCCAGGAATCGCCGCACCACCGAGCCCACCGAGCCCGCGCCCGCCGCGCCGGAGGCCGCCGCGCCCGACATGGTCCCGTCGGCCCGGCCGAGGTGGGCGGAAGCGGGGGCAAGCAGTGATTCCGGGGCGCGGCGGGACGGCGCAGGCGCAAACCCAGCGCGCAGCCGCGTCAGAGGGCGCTGAGCTGGCGCTCGCCCGCCAAGGGGCGGAGCTGGGAGGCGCTGCTGCCGCGGTGCGCATGTGCGAGCGGCGAGGGGCGGGCGGCGCAGAGCGGCTGCTTTGTAGCCGTGGGTGTGAGTTGGGCCTGGGTCGCTGCTCCGGTGGGCGCGGAGCTGCTGCCGCTGCCGGCAAGGTCAAGCTGAAAGGAGTTCAAGCTGAAAGGAGTTCAAGCTGAAAGGAGTTCAAGCTGAAAGGAGTTCAAGCTGAAAGGAGTCTAGAAAAAGCCTGGCGAGGCCTTGGCTCTTGTCGGGCTAACCCAGAGCGGGGTTGTGCTCCTCCAAGAGCAATGGCAGAGCTTTGCTTAGTGGGATGCAGTACACAGCTCTCTAGGAAGGGACTCCTTTCGTGCCTCTCTTGCTGGCTCGCTGATGGCTCCTGGAAGGAAGGTTCGTAGGCCCAAGTACTGGGGTACAGGGACATCAAGAGGAGCCATTAACCTCATGGTTTTGATCTCACAGAGCAGAGAAGGAGGGGTTCAGTGCCTGATGTAATGGAGGATGGGGGCTGAGGTTCAACATTTAGACCTGCATGTGTCTGGCTCCAGAGATGACCCAGTGTGATCTAGGATGGAGCCCGGCTTGTGGTTCATGGGTGTGTCAGCAGTGGGTGTTGCAGTCACAGTGTCTTCCCTGGTCATAACTGAGCAGGACCTGTGCATCTCCAGGTTTGGAGAGGTGGGTCCATGGTGTTTGCATTCCACATGCCACGTCTTTAGACTGGTGACTGAAAGGACCACTTTCCTGATAGCTGGGAATTGCTGTTTGACCTCTGCAGGGGAAGTTTGATACAGGATAAGTCTATGGATTGCTGTGCTGGCTGTAAGCAAAGTGTGAGTTTCTGCTCTGATGAGCCCTGCTGGGAAAACATTGTCCCCCCGAGTTTCTGGTCTCGCATCTCACACTGGGCTCTATTAAAACTCCGAGTAACTTTTCTTTCTGGTTCTGCCTGTCATTTCTTGAAGGTGCCTTGTGAGGTTTTGCTGTAGCTACAAATAACAGGGAGAGGTAGCACCACGTTTCTCAAGGGGCTCATTAAACTGCTGACAGCCATAATGAGTTCTGCATTCTGCCACTCCCAGTAGAGTTTTAAGCATTGTGTAGCTAATTAGGGAGCTCTCAGGTGCGTTTCAGTCAATACAGACAGCATCATTTTTGATTGTCATTCGTTTTAATTACGCCTGACCAGAAGAATGGAAATGAAGACATTTTGAAAGGCAATGACTGGCTTATATCCTGGTGGGAATCAGACCGAGGGCGAAGTGTCTTTGTGATCAAGCGATGAGTGGCCCGAGTTCAAGTTTGATTCATGTGCTGGCAATAAGACAGTTCTTACTCTAGTCTGTTCTCTCATCACTGCCACTCACAGCAGTGTCAAAGGCTTTATGTGCAAAGCTTTTGCCTTCTCTAATTAGCACTGTCTTTACCTGTTGTACTCACTGTGCACAGAAACAGGAGGCGTAATGATCACCAGTGGAAAAGAATTTCAGGGCCTCCTTTTAATGAAAGTAATTAAAAATCTTAATTAAAAAAAAAAATCCTGTCTCTTACTGTGGTCCCCCTGAACTCCACTTTCCTCAGGACATGAGCCCTGGAAAGAGCTGTCTCAATGGAGAGATGGACAAGGGATAGAAATGTTAAGACCCATGGTGGAAGGTGTAACCTGCTGATGTTCTCAGCAGGTTACAGGCACAGGCATGGCTGAGACACAGCTGGGGCTGGTGGCCACATGGGGACCTGATCATGCCTTCTGTTCTTTACTTATCCAGTTGTCCGCTCAGAGCACAATGTCCTAACCTCGAGAGAAGAGACAATGTCAAAAATCTTGCTAAAGTCAAGGTAAATGACAGCCACTGCTCCCCCCATCCATAGTGCCATACTTAAAGAAGGCAATCACATTGGTTAGGCCTGGTTTACCCTTGGTAAATACATGTTAACTGTTTCAGTCCCCTTCTTCTCCTTCATATGCCCTAATGTGCATTTCCAGAAGACTTGCTCCATGAATTTTCCAGCCTTCTTAGAAAATGTCTGCTTCTCCTTTTGCTGGCTTTCACTTTCACCTTTTCATTCCTTGAAGCCTGCCAGCGTGACATCTAATTCAGGTTAATCTGCTTCCTGGGACCCTTTTAACCACACACTTTCTGTTTTACCAAGAGATAAAGCAGAAAGCTGCAAAACGCTTTGCTTGCTGTGATGTATGAGATTGTGATATCAAATGAACACAGACCCAACCGAAGAGGCATTTCAGACAACACCAAGCCACAGCACTGAATGATAAGGATCCTTGCACTGTGTCGCTGTCTTTGGCTTTGGGCTTTGTCCAGGAAGCAGCAGACACTGTCTTGCAATACCCTCTGACTTGCAGTTTCTCTCACATGGCTTTGCCTTTGATTTTGGCCCCTTGTGGGCCAAGGAACTTTAGCACCAACAGTCTGAGGGACTTCTAACAGGATGCCAGCAAACATTTTGAGACTGTAGAAAAGATACTGTGGGATGAATAAAGCAAGGGTCAGAGGTGCGGAAATGGAAAGAGCAGGATGACCTGAAGAGAAACATGTGTGAGACTTCATTTCCTGGTGAAAAACTGCAAACCGTGAGAAAACCAGCCACAGAATGAGATAAGAAATACCTGTCTTATCTTTAAGATAAAGCCTAACCTCAGCTGGGCATGGCTTTTTCTCACAAAGCGGTTTGCTTTGCCAGTGTCTGTACCCTCTGTGGCCTGCGGAACAGTGCGCTTTAACTGTTGAAATCCTAGAGGAACCTGACAGCTCAGAAGTGGAAGATTGGTTAAAAGTTGGCTAAAGATTTAAGTTTTGTCTAAGTGCCAGCAACCAGAGTCACTGGGCCTCATGTGGGCAGGAACTGGGGAGGCCAGCAGCCTGCATGAGTAGGGTAAGAGACTTGTAAAGCAGGTATTGAGGTGGCTGTAACGTTTGGCTGGGTATCAGACATATTCCAGGGTTCAATAGCAGGACCAGGCCAAACCCTGCAGAGCCCATGAGGTCTGGACATCACCTGAGAGAGCCATTTCTATGTGTGTGGCTGTGTGTGTGTGGCAAGTGGAGATGGGAGGATCCAAGGGGCAGCTACTGCGTAGGTTATCTAAGCATGATACCTATGCAGCTACTGCATGGGTATCTAAGGCTGGTTTCTGGGCATGTACATCACATGTACATGTCTGTAGATGTGTTTTTGTGTGTAAATGGGTCTGTGTGCCAGAGCTGGAGCAGGGTTGGGGCCTGAGGGGCTTGCTTGCACCAGTGTCAACAACAAGGAGGGCGGTAGGTAGGTGTGGGTGAGCCAGGAGGGGCTGTACCATGTCTCCTGGGGGAATGGTTGGGGGGTTCATTTGTCAGGATTTTATTTTTAATTTGATTTTTTTTTCCCTGCTAACCCTTCTTCATGAATTCTTTCTGCTTTTTTATCCCACTTAGACTTTTCGGAGAAAGCTTCCATCAAGAGTGGAGTGTTTCTTTGGAAGATCCCCTGTGAAATTATGTGGAAAAGAAAATGATTTAGAAATGCATCTTTGTGAGAGTTGAAGGAAGGAATGACATGGAAATGTGCTCAAGTCTGTGATAACGTTGTCTGAGAAGCAACTTTGCTTGTACACGTTTTCTTTAGGTTTTTGGACAGTGTCCCACAGTAAGTCTTGGCTTGCACAAGCATCTCAATATGGCTTTTCTCATCAGATTAAAATGTTTTGATTCCTTGAATGATACCAATCCCTTTGTTGCTTACAATTAAAGGCAGAATCTGTTCACAACATTGAAAGATTTTCCTATTCTTCAACCAGTTTTGCACAAATTCATCAGTTAAGCAGTTTGCGATTTACACTGGGGCATGGATTTGAGATAGGGCTTTAAGGTCCCTTCCAACCCAGACTGTTCTGTGATTTTATGATGATGGTTCTATGATGTTGGCATGCATTAATTAGTCCAATAAAAGGGATTGCCACAAGAGTGGAGCAGCCAGGGTGCTTCCTTACACGACTCCTTTTGTCTCCTTTTCAAGAAAAAAAGATGACTTCAGGTTCAGATGAGGTTTCTAAAGTCTGATATTTCAGTTTCACATAATAATTGACAAGAGCTTGTTCATGCCTTAACGAAAAACGCTGTATTTGTTCACTGCTGTTCTCAGAGCCTTCCTTACGTTGTTATTTCTTAAGCTGTAGATGAGGGGATTCACCAGTGGAGTCAGAACTGTGTAGCAGACAGAGAACACTTTGTGGAGGTCTCTCTGTGTGTTTGACTTTGGTACCAAGTACACAACAATCAAGGTCCCATAGAAAAGTGTCACCACAGTGAGGTGGGAAGAACAAGTAGAAAAAGCCTTATGCCTTCCTGTGGAGGATGGGATCCTGAGGACCGTGCTGCTGATACACACATAAGATATGAGTGTCAAGAGAAATGGGGGTAGTGTCAAAAGGGAGGCCAAGATGAATGTTACAAGCTCAATCCAATGGGTATCACTGCAAGAGAGCTTTACCACTGGTGCGAAGTCACAGAAGAAATGATCAATTTCATTTGGGCCACAGAACATTAGCTGTGGCATCAGAGAGGTGACTATGGCACTAGCCAACAACCCACTAACCCAAGAGCTACCTGCTAACTGGAGGCAGCACCGGTCGTTCATTATCGTTGTATAATGTAATGGTTTGCATATTGCGATGTACCGGTCATAAGACATGACAGTCAGGAGACAGCATTCTGCACCTGCTAGCCCAGTGAAGAAAAAGTACTGCAAAAAGCAACCCTGAAGTGAAATAACATATTTGTTTGTCAGGAAATTCTCCAACATTATGGGCAGGATGGTGGAAGTGTAACAGGTCTCCAAGAATGACAGATTCCCCAGGAAAAAGAACATGGGATTATGAAGGTGATGATCAGTCACAACCAACGCCATGATCAGGAGGTTCCCTAACACAGTTGTAATGTAGATCACTAGAAACATCAAGAAGAGGATAAACTGGACTTCTGGGATACTTTGGAAACCTAGAATGATGAATTCCACAACAGCTGTTTTATTCACTTGCTCTGCTCTTCCCATGACTCTAACAGTTGTAGTAAAGTCTTTAACGTAAAAACTTAATCTGCTTTTAAACTATTATTCAGATGTTGAAAAATAAAATAAAGGAAGTTGCTTTGCAGGCTTCCTGTGAGATAAGAAAGATCTGTGCCTGATACTGCACACTCTCAGTGAATGCCAGGGACCTGACTTTCTTTGGAGATTTGGGAAAGCTGATTTGCAGTGATTATTCAGAGAACTGAATTTCTGCACTCACAGGTATTTGCTTTGAATTGCAGCCATAGATTTCATCTTGTGCAGTGGAAATTCTTAATTTTCCTGTGCTTTTCAGTTTCATCTCTTGAGATTCATTTTCCTGTAAGAGTCAAGTATTGATTTACTGCAGCTTATCATGACTTCCCAAGCATAAAGTAGCCATGTGCGATGGCCAAGTAGATAGTAACAGATAAAGTTATTTCCCCTGTTACCAGCTTGGAAAGATAAAGGTATTTAATGTTCAGCTTTTACTGTATTCTCTGGTATATAAAGCTGGTTTTAAAGATGCTCAGTGGGCACAAGTAAGTCCTGCTCATTGTCTGCTTGTATCTGAATCAAAACGCCTCATCTGTTCAGAGATCCTCAGAGAGATCGGCTGTGGTTAAGAAAAGAGAAAAAAAAATTAAAAAAAAATAAAAATCAATTTTATTACATAACCTACAATTATTTTTATTTTCAAAAACCTTTTTTTTTTCTTGCCAGTATTTTATTAGCATCAAAATAATGATTCCTTTTTTATATATTTATTTTTAAAAAAGGAAAGTTCATTTCAGTTCATTGAAAATGAAAAAGAGTTAATTTCAGTTCATCGAAAATGGTTCCTAGTATCTTTTTACCCTTTTTTATTTCCTTATAAGTTGTATGAGAAATGGGGAAGAACTAAAATGACCTGTTTTTTTCTCTGCATGAGGCAGTTGAAAGTGAAAGAGGTTTTTATGTTTTAAACCAGGAAGTTTTCATAAGGAAGGAAACTAAGAAAAAAGAAAGCAATGCAGAAAAGTCTTATAAACGCAGAAATGTAAAATGACCTTTCCCACTCCTATCTATTTCCCAAGAAAAAATCTAACACAGCTTTTCCTCTTTAATTTTTGGTCTTGAAAGAACTTACTGTGTTCATTCACTTTCCATTTCTTGGTGGATGGGTGTAGGTAGCGCAGAACATCACCAGGCTTTCACTGTGTCATGTTCAAAGACTGTTATGAAATCTTATGAGAGTTTCCTTCTTCATCTTTTATACAGTCCTTCTACCTTCTCAGTAAATAAGCCTCACTGTGCCCGGAAAGCTCTAGATTGACTCATGATTCGTGTAATTTTTCTCTTGGGGAAAAAAACCCCAAACCTAGCATCTCCCTTCGTCATTTGCAGAATTACTCCCTTAGCACTTCTCCTAGAGGCATTTAAAACTGTGGTTGTGGGAGGCTCTTAAGAGTAATGTTTCTTTTCAGACAATAAGAAAGTTTTAGAAGGTCAAAGAACTGCCTTGAGAGTAGAACATTAAAGACACAAAACACTTCCAACTTCCTTTTTTTTTGCTACTTATTTGCCACTCCAGAATGGTGAGCATCTCATCCAGGTCCTCTGTCTTATCTACGAAACCTCTTCAGTTGTCCCACGTCACAATCAGAGAATCATAGAATAGTTAGGGTTAGAAATAATGTGTCTAAAATTACAATAGCTGCCTTTGTAAGCAAATGAAACTTGCTGTACCTATTTAGATCCTATGTATAGGCAACAGGGTGACAGACAGTACAGGACACAATTTCTTGTCTGGCTGAACAGGCATACTGATGGCAGGGGATTGGAACTAGATGATCTTTAAGGTCCCTCCCAACCCAAACCGTTATATGATTCTATGAAATTTGTCTTATAGGCACTGCTCAAAGTAGATATCTCAGTGTGCTATTCACCTCCATAGAAAATGCCTCATGTTAGCCATTTTCTACAGATATCTGTGCCAGTACATGAAGCTCTAAGAACTTTCCTTCAACCTTCTTGAGGAGTGGTTCAGGTCACTGTGTTTGGCATAATCTGTTTTTCCAGGAACAGAGCATCTCCACACAAGACCGTGTGCAGCACAGATAAAAAGAGGACGAGCCCGTTCTGTAGGAGCAGACAGGTACATGCAGCCTTGCTGAATGTGGTCATTCCCTGACTAATAAACCTTTCCTGTGAGACCATGAGCAAACTGAAGGATTTAACCTCCCATGAGCCAGAGCAGGTAAGAAGAGGTAGAGAAGAGAAAAGGAAGAGCAGTGAATGGAAGGCTACAGGAAGAAATGTCAGGGGAAACAATGACTGCAGATCATCCTCCTTCCTTACTCTTTCTTAGTTTTGTAGTCTAGACAGTAAAAGAATGTGAGTATGGCACATGTTTGGGAATGTTATTAAAGTTTCCTTCCTTGGCATCCTCCGAAGCATTAGGGATGTTCTGAAGCACTCGTGTAGGGAAGAGCAATGGTTCTATGCAGTCACACTTTGTTTACACTCAAGGCTTACAAGCATCACAAGCAGGGGACAGCATCCTGTCCTGGGGCAAGGTAAAAGCAGCAAAGTTCAAACACCTCACTATCACCCAGAAAAATAGGCTTATATGAAAACCACCCTCTTTTCAAGGGTGTTAAGTAATGTCTCTGCAAGGAAAATAAAACCTTTGAAAGTCAGAGATGAACAGAATTCAGAAATAACTGGAAAAAGAAAATATTCACACCCATTTTCCTGATGGGAATACAGGAAATCACCTCATTCTCCAGCTAGGTAGTGTACAAACCTTATTAGTAAAATGAGAAGATATTTGCCCTATGCTGTTTGCTACAAAAGCAAGTTATCAAGATGATAACTGCAAGAATAGTAAGAAGTAATACCATTGCTGGTGTGAGTGCTCAGCAATTCAGGGAGAAAGAGAAAAGAGGGTAAGGCATTTTAAAGATACGGAATCCACCAGGAGTCATTTCAGCTTACAGTGATAACTGGTTGGAAGTGTTTTTGAAGCAGTAACTTATGTTACTCTATCTTATTCTAGTTTAAAGATTTAGCTCTACTTTCTGCATACTCCTCTGTTAGTCACTTGTTGAGAGCAATAAGGTCCTGTTGACCCTTCTTTCCTTAGGACTGAAAAAAATCCAGTGATGGAGCAGCCATAAAGGCAAGCCAATGATAATGGAAAAATACTGCACAATAAGGTTAACTGCTTAGCTTTGGGGACAGGATATCCTTGAATATACTTAGCTCAGAGCTTGCAACAAATACAGAACAAAGGAACCACAATAACAAACCAGCCTTCTGAGAAAGCAGAAGGCAATACCTGAAGTTCCGGGAAATTCCAGTTATCTACACCGCTTACACCCATTTGTGTATCTACACCAAAAGTATAAAAGGAATTACTTTACCAAAGTGATCCTCTGTGGGTGAGATCATCCATAAAGACAGGACCTGGCTGACTCTGGACTCTGTGACACAGATCATCTTTGAAGTGAGACCTTTCTGACATTGGCTGGCTCCACCTTGGGAGTTGTTCGGTGAGTGCCATACCAGTAGCACCTGAAGCAGTATATGTATTGCATATGTACAGATGTGGAGAGATTGCAGGAGCTGAGCCTGTTTAGTCTGGAGAAGAGCAGACTGAGGGGGTATTTTATTAATGCATGTAAATATCTCAAAGGCCAGGAGGATGGTGCCAGACTCTTTTCAGTGGTGCCCAGTGACACTGGACTAGGTGCCCAGTGACATTGACTAGGAACAATGGTGTTCTAGGCTCAGCACCCCAGGAGCAGGAGGGGAAAAGGGGGAGAGTGAGTGAGCGGCTGCATGGTTCTGAATTATCAGCTGGGATGTTCAACCTGTATCAGGAAGCTTCCATTTTCCCCTTGAGAAGCAGAATCTTGGAAACTTGAAAGAGCTTTTTCATATGTGTTATCAAATCAGACTGAGTCAGGTTGGTAGGAACAGGCAGAGGCTGTGTAGCTGTTCAGGCTAATGATAGTCTTTGGATATACACAATATTCAGAAATTCTTTTGACATCCAACATTTCCTTGTTCATATGCCAGTATTCCATGGAAGTTGCAGCACTATTGACAATATTGACAATGTGGAGCATTAATCATTAATCCTAGGTGGTGACTAGGATGGTGCAATACAATTACTTTCCTTTTAAGCACTTGAGTTGGGGGATTTTTATTATTTTACCTTGGAAAAGGGTAGTAGGAAAATAACTTCAGCTCCTTTGGAGTTTGAAAGTTACTCTGAGCTAAGACATTGCTGTGCATTCCATTTTCACTAGGTTTCCAGGAGGCAAAGACAGACATCTCAATGGCTACCAAGGTACGCTCTTCCTATTCTGGGTTTCCCCTCTCTCCCCTAATCGCTCTCCTGGCTGCTTCATTTTCCACATTCTAAAACACTTATGTCATGATTGTTTTATAAAATGGATGTTCTAAGTACTTCACGCTAATGTTACTCTGTGAAGTATTTGTAAGGAGTAACTCCATTTCTTTGAGACTTCCTTTCTAGATGATAGCTAAAGAGGATCCTCAATGACAAGAATCAGAACAAGGGTAGGATTCATCTCACCTGACTTCAAACATCTGCATTATAGGTTTCTGCAGATGAGCTAGTCCTGAATGTATTTCGTACTGAGGTTAAACAGGCACCTCTGAAGTATGATTTAGGAGTAGTACCCTGGAAGTGCTTCTTGCCCTCCAGTGATGTTTAAGGATGTTCAGAGGACTGCAGATCTCAGGCTGAAGATGAAGATTCAGTGATGAAGATTAACCTGGAGAAGTTGCATTTCTTTAGGCTACCTTGAACATTAGATCAAGTTAGACATTTGCTTCTAACTGAAAAATATGCCATTGGCTTGAGTGCATCAACAAGTAAATTTCACTGAGTTTGATAAATTGCTTCAACAAGAGACTCGTGTTACCATTGTGAAAAACACTGACAGGCACAACAGTGTTTCCTTTAGAAAAGGGACGGGGTTGTTCCGTCAGAAATTTTGTTGCTTTTTAATAATGAAGAACTGAAATTTTTGTTCTTCTTCCTTCCTCTTCACTTTGCATGTTTGGTTCATAAATACTGCCTCTTTCATCCTGGATTGAAAGTGTAAGACAGAAACGAGTTCCCTGATCTTCTTGCTGCTGTTAGGTATTGAATCAGAGTGAACACTGGCTAGTTTGCAGAAGTCTGGGTCCTCTGGTTGAATCCCATAATAGTGATGTTCTTGCCATAAGAAATATTCTTACCCTAAATGTGTTTCACTTTGTATGTCAGGATGAAGCCCCTCATGTCCGTCAGTCTCATGAGCTCTCAGGTGGTGAAATAAAAGCCACCCATAAGAGAAGAGAAAAAGTACTGATGTGTCTGGAAAAACTTGGGATTCGTTGTGAGCAGGTAAGCACTGACAGTCCTAGTAAGGAAAGGAGGTAACAGCCCAGTGATGTGAGTGGCACACAGAGTGTCATTTGAAGTGAGGTCTAGACCCAAGGAAGTATCATCTATTGTCACAAGTTTTCCAGTTCAGGCTTTCTTTCTGCTGCTGGGAAAAAGATTTAGGCTGGAAATTTCCAAGGAGACAAAAGGGAGCAGGAGACTGAATTTTCAGTGCAATACCCAGCTGCAATTCTGGTATTTATCAGCTAATTAATTATTTGCTTGCCCTTGCACATCTCTGTATATGTGTCATGACAGTCAGGAATGGTGCCTGAGGACTGGAATAAAGCAAATTTCGCCCCAGTCTTCAAACAGGACAAAAATAAGGACCCAGGGAGGTACAGACCAGTCAGCCTCCATCCCTGGAAAGGTGATGGAACAGCTAATCCTGGAGGCAATCTCTAAGCACATGGAAGACAAGAAGGTGGGAGACAGTTCAGCAAGTTGAAACACTGATATGTAACCAATAGCTTTGTAGCCACAAATGGAGAGCACAGCACCATATGAGCTGCTGTGTAGGAAGCTGACTCTCTTCCAGCCATAACCAGTTCCACATGTTCTTGAGAATTTCCTGTGGCTGGCTCTAATAGTTTTCCCTTCCTCTTTTGGGAGAAAAAAACAGTTCTTGGTGACAAAAAGGTAACAGAGGTGACATCTACAGGAACACAACGTGCACTGCGCAAAATGTGAGTATATTTTGAAGCTACAGCACAAGAGCACACCATAAATCTCAGCAGAACACAAAGGAGAACCCATTCTGTGACTGTGAGGTAAAGGAAAAAGAGAAATAGAGGAAAAGAGGCAGAATATGGAATGTGTCTTAGGACAAGGAGGTGTGTCAGGTGAGGATTGCAATAGCCTTTTTCCTTGTCTGTTTAAGCCTTTGGTCTAAAAGAAATGTGTTTTCTGTCCACTTTCCAGAATAAGGTGCCTAATATTGTTGTTCTGGGATCAGGCGGGGGCCTGCGTGCCATGATAGCCATGCTAGGAACCTTGGTGGAACTGAAGAAGCAAAATTTCTTGGATGCTGTCATGTATCTGTGTGGAGTGTCAGGATCCACTTGGTAGGTCTGGTGCCATCCTGAATGTTTTTCCTGCTCTGTAGATTCAATAGCAATTCAACACTGTTGTCACTGTTCATAACTCCCTGTTGGGCTCACAATGGAGTGGTAGGTGGGGTATGTGCCTGTGCCTGTGCCTGTGGGAAGCACAGGGAATATTTGTGACATTAACTACAGTCCTGCAAGACTGACCTTGGATCCCCAGAGAGGATGAAATTAGCGCCTCAGTGGTGATTCTACCACAGATACTGTACCTGCATGCATATTCAGGTCAAAAAAGCAAAGCCCTGTTTGCTTTCCCCTATGCTAGAAACAGGACTTTTCTTTCTCTGTAAAAGGTGTATGTCCCTCCTGTATGGGAATCGGAAATGGTCAGAAAAACTGATGTCCCTAGAAGAGGAACTGTGTGAAAGCCTCAGTAATTCCTCCTGGCATATTGCAAAAGCAGAAGAGTCCTTAGAGGAGTCAACAAAAGATGAAAATTACTCACTGACCGACTTCTGGGCCGCCTTTTTTGTATACCAAATACTGCAGCAGGTAAGAAGCTAACTGCAAATGCCTTGGGATTGTTTTGAAGATCTCTAAGTAATTGCAACTAAATTTGACCTTGGTGGATGTTTTTTTGAGTAGTTGTATAAATTGAAGGAATATTTTAGATCATAAGATCTTATCTCTAGATATGAAAAAGTAGAAGCAGTTAATCCAGCTCCTTGGTTCGTCCAAGTCTTCTAAGTGGAGGTGTCCTTAGTGCTATAGCAGAGGGGAGGGGCATTTTATGTTCCTTCAGAAGTCCATGCTTATTTTTCAGTTTGATGAGAATGAGCTGGCTGATCACAAGGAGGCCTCAGAGACTGGAATAAATCCGTACCCAATTTATGCAGCAGTGGACAAAGAAAAACTGAATGAAAAAGGTGAAAATTTTCCAGGTAAAATATGAGCTTCTAGTCTAACTGTGTCTTAAATGCCATGTATTAGATTCCTTGCACTTAATAGCAGGCATTAACTGTGATGTGATACCTAATTGCTGACTGTAAGCCTATGTCTTTGTTTATTGATGATGGAGGAAAATATGCTTCCATGGGCTTCCATGTGATTCAGCCACTTCCATGAAGGGTCTTAATCACATTCTGTAAAAGTGGCTTTCATGATAGGATAAGATGAGCCATCCCTAGAATAGTATGGAATAACAAGAGTGTATCATAGAGCAAGTGGTAGCATGCTTACAACTTAGTTTATTCTCTATATGCCAATTCATCTTTGTCAGCTAATATCAGAGGATTTTAGAAAGGAAAAGGAAAACAACCAAGATGCTACTTTGGGACAGTGAGGTCAAATGTGTTTCCAAATACTGAATGAAAAAGTTGTTTCATTTTTCTCAGGGACCTGGTTTGAGTTCACTCCCCATGAGGCTGGATATACTGCCTTGGGTGCTTTTGTGAGTACCAGATACTTTGGAAGTGAATTTGAGAAGGGTAAGCTGAAGAAAAAGAAGAAGAAACACATTTGTTACATGCAAGGTGAATTTTCCTAATTCTGCTTTGTAGAAAAAATACAAGTTTAGCTATTCTGTATATTTCTGCAGGTATCAGGAATACGTCTATTATTCCATGAATGCATGCATAATAGTATATGAGTTCTGGAGAACAGTTCGTCTCACTTCACATGCTCAAACTGGTACATCTGAATGTCTCTCTACACTCCACTGTCCACACTGACCAGTTTATGTGGTTGTTATGGGAAGTTAGAGACTTATACTGTAGATTACTGAAGTTAATAAAATAGTTCCAACCCAGATGCTGAAATGTTCTGTCATCCCAGCATGTTCGCTTTGCAGGGAGAGATGCTTCACAAATTAGAGACATCCTCTTGTGAGGACCAGAAGCTCTTATTTTGCTTCACTCTGTTTCAGCCTAGGACCAAACCTCTTTCATTCCCTACCTAAGCAGTATAGCTGCAAGTGTCATCTCACTTGTTTGTGACACAGCTTGTGTTTAATGACTTCATACCCCATTCTCCTCAAAACACACCCTTGGCACCATACTACAGGGGAAAAGAAGAAAAGAAAAACAATCTAGTTCTTGCTATTTAATTCTATTAAGGAAAAGTGTGCCACTGAAAGGCAAACTCGGGTTGAATTCTTTGCGAGGCTATTCTAAAGCAAGCACTGTAAACAGATTTTCTTTTTGTTGTTTCAGGCTTATGGGGGAGTGCTCCTGCAAGCATGGAAGAAAATATCAAGTTCATACGAGGTATTACATTTTTTCTGTTGCTGGTATGCTCAAAGGAGTTATGGCACCAGTGGGAAAGTCTGGAGCAAGGAAGCCCCTTATCCTTAGGATCATGTAAACAAATTGCATCAGGTTAAGGAACATGCAAGCAAGTTGGACATATGTAAATCCATGGGACGTGATGGGATACACCCATGATTGCTGTTGGAGCTGGTTAATGTAATTGCAAGGCCACTCTCAATCACTTTTGAAAGATCATGGCAATAGGGAGGGGTTTCTGGTGACTGGAAGAAAGATGCCATTCCCATCTTCAAAAGAGCAGGAAGGGGGATGTGGAAAGTTTCAGGTCAGACAGCCACATCTAAATCTGTAGGAAGGTGATTGAGCAAATCCTTCTGGAAGGCCTTTCCAAGCACATTAATGATAAGGGGCCAGTGAGGAACAGTGGTGAATTCTACATCTAATACTTTTAACATCATCATTAATGACTTGGATGATGGGACCAAGTGCACCCTCAGCAAGTTTGCAGGTAACTTGAAACTGGGAGGACTGGATTGGTAATCTGGAGAAGTTGTGACAGGTTAGAGAAATGGACCAACAGGAACACCATGAAGTTCAACAAAGGGAAATTTGAAGTCCTGCACATGGACATGAACAACCCAGGCACCCGGACAGGTTGGGAACTTACCAGCTGGAAAGCAGCTTTTCAGATCAGTTCTGTGGATCTTGGTGAGCACTAAGTTGAATGTGCGACAGCAGTGTTTCCTTGCAGCAAAGAAGGCTAGTGGGGTTAGGGCTGCATTAGGGTGAGCATCACCAGCAAGTCAAGGGAGGTGATTCTTCCCGTTACTCAGCACTAGTGATGCCTCGCCTGGAGTACCGTATCTTGTTCTGGGCTTCCCAATATAAGAAAGATGTGGGCATACACAGGGACTGGGGCATCCTTCACATGAGGCAAGACTGAGGGAGCTGGGACTATTCAGCCTGGAGAAGGGAAAGTTCAGGGGGATCCTGTTCAATTTCTTTGAATGCATGTATGTCATTTTAGATATTTACAACATTCTTATGAACATTTGAATTACTCACTTTAATGTCTCTTTGTGAGTGAGAAAGAACTTCATAGGTGTTCTTCATGGATACATTAGGATTCCTACGTAAAGAGGTGACAAAACTGTGTAGAAATGTTTCTCCGTTGAGTATAAATCTATGGCAGCATGAGCATGGACCATAGAAGTCCATGCCAATACCACAGGTTCACAGATTGAGATATCATATGGAATGTGAACTGATATTCTGCACATTAGATTCCTTATGATGTGGAAGCATCAGAGATGGTATCTTAAACTCTGAGGTAGGACACTATCAAAACTGCTGGAGGGATAATAGAGATGACTGAGATGCTGTCAGGTATCTGAGACATCAAACCCAAACCTGTGAGCGATGAACAGAACCAGCAGGAAATTAGTACTCCTCTGGAGTGTGAGCCACAAGGCAAGTGGGATCCTCCGAGGCATCTGAAACAGCACTGTACGTCTACGGTTAGGTGCATGGCTACCTTTCTTGATGTCTTTCATTGGCAGGAAGGGGAAGGGGTAGGGGTATTTTATTGGAAGGAGTATGCTTATTTTAATCATCCTTTTATTTCTTTCAAGACAGCCTAGAAAGTTTAATGCACGTACGGGGCAGCATCCTCTCCTTTGCACTCGGTGGGTTCTTGTGTTTCTTGCTCTTTATTTTTTGTAGCTTTTGGGTTTTTTTTGTTTTTAATTTAGCATTCTTTTCTGCTGTGGGGGTGGTCAGTCACTGGAACAGGCTCACCAGGGAAGATTACAGCACCAAGCAAGTTGGAGTTGAAGGAGCATCTGAATGATGCTCTTAGTCATGTGGTTTAGTTTGCTCCTGTGAGGAGCAGGAAGTTAATCTTGATGAACCTGATGAGTCCCTTCTAACTTGAGCTAATCTATGATACTGTGATGCTACTGATACTATGAAATGTTCACATGGAAAATTGAGATTTTAATGACTTTAAAATACAAAATACATTCCTACAATATTCTCTTGGTAACACTGGAAGAAATCACACCAGGCTTCATTCAAATCATTGTTACATTTCTTATTCCTTTATGTACTTGGTTTTTTATTTGGTTCTTAAATTCAAAATGGGAAGGAAGTATTTGAAGCATATTAGATAATTCCCATTTACTCCAAGCTATATTTCTGGTCCTCCTCCTATTACTTTGTTTCATGGAGCTTTTCTTCCAAGATGAACACAAAGGCCATCTGAATCCTGGTGTAGCTGTACATCTGTCCAGTTGCAAATGCTCAGTGTTAGGTGTTTTTACTGTCAAGCGAGAAATACTCTGGCACATGGTTCCTCTCACTAGCTTAAACAACTTCTTTAGGATAAGAGAAATTAGGTCAATGTTGTAAGATAAATTCCACTCTGTGTAACTTTCATCTTATCTTTCTTAGACAGAAACTCGGATACCTTCATGGCTTATAAGGCTCTTCTACTTCTGCTAGACCTGCAGTTGTGTGCTGTAACTGACAGGGATCCTAAGGAAGTCTTCGAGAAATTGATGAGTGTATTGTCAGGCAAGTGAATGATGCTGAGATTTCCCAGCACTTGCATTTTTACTCATCTGGTTTTACAAACAGTGAGTCCTTTATTGTGCATTTGCATATTTTCCTTTTCTTCTTTTCTCTTTGTTTAAGAAGACAAGGGACAAAGTGAATCCCTGAAACTGTGCACTGCAATACGTGATTCTTGGGCAAAGAAAACAAGGGAGGAAAGAATGGCGAGCTGTGCTGAACTGGGCAAACAGATACAAAAGGAATTTGGAGGTAAGTATTGTATATAAATGCTTATCATTAACAACACCCTCTCCACCCCAGGTACAAACATCTACCTGCATAAAAAGTTACCCTGGAGATTGCCATGAATTTGTTTCTTTAATGTGACAGTTTTGTGCTTTTTCTCCACTTGATCTTCCTCAGCGCATCTTGGAAAGGGAAGTATTCCAGCAGAGTTACCACCATCCCAAGCAATCCTCCTAGGCAAGTGTATCTCATTTTTAATATTTTTTGTTACTCTCTGTATTGTGCGTGCTGTGAAAAATTCCAGTTTGGGAGTTTTGTGAACTTAAATTCTGATTCCTTCTGGAGTGAACCAACTAGTGCTCCGAGATTAAATCTGGATATTGCAGACAGGCCTTCCTCTCCAATGCCTCTTCTAAGGAGCGCGTTCATGGATAAGGCCTGGATGTTCTCTGTCTGCACAGTCCAGTCCTCCAAACTCTTTCACTGCACTGATCTCACATTCTCTCAAGATCTCTTGATGCTATCATGGTTTTCAGCTAATATACCCCACCTTGTACAGGTTGTTCAATTGGATTGTAGCATGGTTCTTACTTTATTCAGGTGGAAAGAAGGTGAAGAGAAATAGCAATCCCTCTGAACCACAAGAATGATGTAAGAGGCCCAGTAAAGATCAGACCTCTCTAATGTACAGCTCTGGTGCAACCAGAGTTGTTCATTACTTGTGAGCCTCAAGCATGGTGAATATGTTGGCCGGTGTAGGGCCAGAGTCCTGTATAGTTTGTGCCTTGAATGTCTTACTCAAATCTGTTTCAGCTGTACTAAGATTCCATTGCTTAATGTTAATTATTTGAACTTGAGGAAAGCATGGTTCTTTTTCTTTTGAAGCGCTCAGGCCTTGTCACTCAGGCTGTCTGTACAGCATCTGCACATATGTTCTTCTACCACTGTGCATCTCCCTCACATTTTGTAATGCCAGTCAAAAAGTGAAGTTCTCTAGATTTAACTATGTTCTGAATTGTATTGTCTTTTCCCAGGCTCAGCGTGGGATGTCCTTAGGGTGGTGTATAAAACAGTCCAATGTGTGTTGAGCTGGAAATGGGGAACAATTCATAACTTCCTTTACAAATGCCGTAAGAAAATCCAGTGAAATCATGATCTATGGGGCAGAATGTATGGGGTTTAGCAGAGCTTTTATGCTATGTTTGTGTGACCTTCAACTGTCTTTGCCATTTACCTTCTTAGTGGTTTAGATAGCTTTGTAGGTTCCACCCTCTCTTAACAGCATCCTATTATGGGCAGCAAATAAACTAGTCATAAACAACATACTACTAGAATCCAGATCTGCAACATCATTGTAGATATCTAAACTCAATTTTGTCACAGAAACACAAGCGTCTAATGTCACAAACTGTTGTTCCTGTGTACAGACAGGGACAACAGCATTGAGTTGGAAAATGCAAAATGAAACCTATAGGACCCCTGTGTCCTTTTGGAGGAGAACCTGGGGGGCACAAGAAGTAACCTGAGGAGATGGAACTGGGCAGCTAAGTTCATGAAATCGAATTGTGCTCCTGATGCATGAGGAATAACTTTGGTCTCTCAGTTACATTGCCTGCCCTAGCTGGATGGTCAGTTATGATAACATAAGCTTTGGCACCTAGTATGTAATTAGAAACCTGCATTTATCAACTGCAGTTAGGTGTTGTGATTTCTTGCTGGCTCATGCATTCGTTTTTCTGCTCAATGATCTTCTCATGTTAAAGCTGTGGGTGCATGGTTCTAGGTTCTGACCTTAAAGAGCCCATTGAGAATTCTGATTTGCAACTGGCCACAGTCAGAGAGAGGTAGGTCAGGAGGATGGGGACTCCTCTTGTCAGAATACAGCTGGACATCTGGCTGGGCAGGAGAGGCAAGGAGAGGCTGGTTCCAATACCTTTTTGAGTTGCATGATCAGTGAAGACCAATAGACATTTTAGGGGCTGCTCATTTGTGTGTGTATATATTTTTTACATATATATATGTCTTTATGAAATCTCATTGCTTTCTTTCATTCGATTAGCTAATATTAAGCCCTCTTATCTGGTTGAAAACGATACCATCTCTTTGATTGATGCTGGCCTGGCGATAAATTCTGCCTATCCTCTGGTACTTCGAGCACAGCGGCAAACAGATCTGATCATCTCCTTTGATTTCAGCTCTGGAGATCCTTTTGAGGTACACTCTTTGACAGGCAGTATTTACAGCAAAATACCTCTTTGCCTTTGAGGAGGTCTGGTATCAGTAGCTGTAAGAATCTTGCCCAGTTTCCCTTTATGTAGGCTTTTTCCTCCTAATATACTCAATTTCCTTTTATAAACAAGTTTCATTACAAATGAGGGTAAATGTACAATACTGTTTCTGTAATTGCTTCCATTTAAACATATATGCCTAGAGGATGAGTTTAGGGAGCTTGAGTTAAAAAAGAACTTGCTAGGCTTCCAAAATGTTGTTACTATTTTGTATCATTCCAGAAAGATCTTGTGAAAAGTTTTTCTTTTGTGACTACAAGGGTCATGATGTCTTGAGCTACAACTTCACCTTTTCCCAAGAGTACTTGAGGAAAAGTAATAAATCTGTATAATCTAAACCCTGAGGCAATTTGGTGACAGAAATGCCAAGGTATCTTTTAAGAGTCTGTCCATGGGAGAGGCCAATCTGTTCTTAATGCCTAAGACCCCATCTTTTGCTGTGAAGTGCATTCTTTGTGGAGGGGCTGTTGAAATGAATCGTGTCATATGGCATTTACTCTGGGAAGCTTACATAAAGTTGCTGCTGTTCACAAACCTTGTGCCATCTAAAGCAGACTATTGCAAACCCAGTCAGAGAAGAGTAAAACAGACTCAACAGTTGTTTCTTCTGAACTCTGAACAGTTGGGAATAATACTGCTCAGGGAGACCACAGAATCTCCCAACAGTTTGTTGGGAGCAAACTCCCAACATAATGCCCATCCCAGTCAATGCTTTCATGCAAAATCAAACCAACATTAAGGTTAATGTGTGCCTCAAATCAAAAAGGTTATTGTCTCCCTTTGATGATCAGATTGACATAAGAGACATAGGCAGCTCTTAATTTTGCTGGAGTGGTGGAGTGTTGAATTTTGTGAGAGTTGTAGAGCAACAGGAGGGGTTGCTTCGGAAAATAAAGTTTGTTCTGAAAGTTGGTGAACCTGGTGATATCTGTAGGTGATTTTATAGACACCAGATCCCTTCAGTCTTACCATTTTTCAGTGTCTGCCACATTGCCTTGCTGGGTGTAGCTGTAGTTTCTTAAACAAAGGTTCCTGCTAGAAGCAACCCCGGAAGTGAGTGCCTGATTTTCATTCATATCTAGGCTTAGTCTGTTCCTCAGAGAATGCTTGTGGAAAACTTAGACTTTAAAATAAACTATATGTTACAATTATGTATAGCCCAAGAAATTAACCATCATTGTTCTGTAGCAATTTGTTTTATTACGGGAGATAGGACTGATTTATTCTCAGAGTTCAGAAAAAGCTAACTACAAAATGCTTACACAAATTCTCTGTATCTCAGACTATCAAGAAAACGGCTTCATACTGCCGGGAAAACCGTATCCCATTTCCCAGTATAGAGGATCAGAAAATGGATGAGAACAACCCTTCTGATTGTTATATCTTCCGAGGAGACAAGTGCCCCACAGTCATGCACTTTCCACTCTTCAACAATGTGAATTGTTCTGGTAAGAGACTCTATGCAGTGTTGTCTCTGTATATTTGCATTTCATATTCTCAACATACTCATATTCAGTGCCAAGCATGTTAGAGTCCTCCTTTACTCAGTGCTGCTGCTGCAAGTGGACACAGAAGAGAAGGGTCAGGGCAGACTCTGTGAAGAAGCTTGCACAGGCATTAATGTATTCACCCTCTCAGATGTATGTCCTGAACTATAAGGATTTTACACTACTCTTGATTTGTCCTGTAACTCAGTGTGATTAAATTGTGGTCCTTCTACTGAAGAGGAGTGGGGGAGGCATTGTATTTAGAAGCCACAGTATCCAAGCCTGGGATATTTACCACTGCTTCCCTTTGTAGTTATTGGTGAGGAACAGTATCCCCCCCTCTCAGACACCTGATGAAACGGATATTGAAAGAGGTACCTCCAGACTCTGACTGATGTCTTCCTCTCTCTTCACTGGCTATGGCAGGGTCTAATATGGTAAAGAATTTGTATGTGAAACTTGCAGATTTTCAGTGATTAATGCTTTTCTTGAAAGATCTTGTAGTTTTCTTGAATTATCTTGTAGTTTTCCCTTTGGCATTTACTTACATATTTTGTTGACCTGTTTTCTAGGTAAAGTAGAAGATTACAGAAACCGATTTTCCACCTTTCGAATGTCCTTCCCAGGAGAAGCCATCAAAGATCTTCTTAAGAAAGCACAGTTGAATGTATCCAACAACAGAGTTAAGATTCAGAATGAGATAATGCGGCTTGTGTTGTCCTCTCATACAAAGAAGTCACAAAAGTGAGGGGGTTTTTCCTTCAGCACAAGATGCTGGATTTATGAATCACTCCAAATCTAAGTTTCTTTTTATGAAGATTTATGAAGCTCCAAATTGCTCCAAACTTACCCCGCTGCACTGCTCATTTTGGCCATTTGTTGTGAGTTTTCACACTGTGCTCTCTGCAACTATAACAGATTTCTCTATCATCTCAACCACTTCTCAAAGTTCTTCTACAGACAAAAGAACCAAAAAGGTGCTCTTGGCAGTGAATTATTTGGCACATTTTAAACGTATTTGAGGGAGGGACTAAGATGGTCTGAGTTTCTGAAGGGCTGAAGAGGCTCCCTTTAGAAGCAGCTGAGGTGGATTGGTGTTTTCAAAGAAAGACTGAAACTAACAACCAAAAAAATCTAAAAATAACCAGAAGGAAGAATAAGGGATGAAAGAGGAGAGAGAAAGAGGCTTTCCACTGAAGAATAGCTCACCAGGCAGCATAACAGATGATAAAGAATTAGATGAGTCTGTCTTAAAGGAAAAAAAAAGCCACTATAATTTGCTTTTGACAATGAAAGATGAATAATAGAGGAACCATGAAAGAGATGAAAAGTCTGATGGTCAGAAGCTTACAAACCCTCCTGGTAAAACTGGGATGTCTCTGCACAAGAGCAAGATGTCTGTCTATACCAACCAAAGATTGATACCAGCCTCTCATTTGCTCATGATACTGGCTTTTCTAACCTCTTTCTTTGTCTGTATTTGTTGCTTATTCTTTTTTTTCCTGCATTTTATGTATATCAGATTTAAAGCTTATTGCTTATTAAATAAGCTGGAGCTTGTTCCTAATGGCAGATGTATTCCGCTTTGTCCCACGGTATACTGCATAATCCCAAAGAATGTATCTCTCATAACCTGACATTGAACAAATGTATCTGTGACATTAAAAAAATTCCTAAACGTCTTCCTCTAAGCTGTCCTGGAAATCTTTGACTTGCAAGTGTTTTCTTGTGTTCAACCCCCCCATGGCAGGGGGATTGGAACTGGATGATCTTAAGGTCCTTTCCCTAAGTTTGTCCCGTGGCCAATTGATATGGGCAGCACAGGCAGGTGCCTACTCAGGTCAACTGTTATGTAAATCACTCACTGTTTGGCTTACAATAGTCTTCCAGTTAGGACAACCACATGTACCATCTGATCAGTCTTTTGCTTATGCTTCTTGGAACATCTTTAACACTTTTTTAACTATTATTCAGCTTTCAGAGACAAATCAGACAACAGCAGAGTTCATTCTTTTGGGGCTTGCTGGCAACCACTTTTCAGAGATCATCCTATTTGCCATTCCCTTTGTTGCCTTCCTCCTGATCCTCCTTGGAAACATCACTGTCATTACCATCACACTGGTGCACCAACGCCTCCATATCCCCTTGTATTTCTTTCTCAGGAATTTCTTCCTTGTGGAAATCTGCTTCACTTCTACCTTCATGCCAAGGACTCTCTACAGCCTCCTCACAGGAGCAAAACCAATTTCCTTCTCTGGATGTTTCCCTTAGTTATCCCTCTTCTTTATCCTGGGTATTTGCACTTTCTTCCATGTAGCTCTCGTCCTTTGACCTCTACATGGCCATCTGCCGCCCTTTGCATTATGCTACCTTTATGAGCAATAGGCTTTGCCTCCAGCTGGTGCTGGGCTGCCGGGTAATGAGTTTCTTCTTGATGTTCTCCCCACTCATAATTATAATCCAGTTGCCATTCTGTGGGCCCAGTGTCATCAACCACTTCTACTGTGATACAGCACCACTGCTCCAGCTGTCCTGCACAGACACAGGCATCATTGAGAAAGTAGTGCTAGTGACTGGTGTTCTGATATTACCTGGCACCTTATCAGTAACTGGTTTTTCCTATGCCTACATCATCCACACTGTCACACACATCCAGTCTTCAGCAAGCAGGAAAAAAACCTTTTACACGTGCTCCAGTCACCTCATTGTGGTCCCTATTCTGTACAGCAGATCCATCTTCAGGTACATCCGACAAGGCAATGGGGCGGGAGGGATTTTGACAAAGGTGCCTCTTTCCTTTACTGTGTAATTACATCTACACCCTTCAAAGGCTCTGCTGATATTCTGAAATCCAGACATACAAAGCAGTGAGTGCATGTGAATGACTTCCTAGCAGAGCCCCCGGTGCCCTGGGAAGGTGGGGGAGAGGGGGATAGAGATGATGCATGGAATGAAATAGGTGGAACTCACCACACCTAAGTGTATAACTATGATTGATGCCTGTTTCTCTACCCTGACTACATACATCTCCTTAACGGAATCAGTTGGAAGTAGC
The DNA here is from genome assembly GCA_009867235.2 of Psittacus erithacus. NCBI lineage: Eukaryota > Metazoa > Chordata > Aves > Psittaciformes > Psittacidae > Psittacus > Psittacus erithacus. The sequence continues at coordinate 35,623 of WYDI02030341.1, forward strand.
CACATTTGATATATTTAAAATGAGATGTGATGAAATCCGAGCCAGACAACACAGCCTCCACTTCCCTCCTCATTCACAGCTTCACCGTTAATCAGCACACAGGATGTGGATTGAGGAGCTGTGGTCAGTGCACAACAGTTTCTGCATATGTAAAATGGGGCATTGCTGGATCTGCTCATGGAAAGTGATAGGACAAAACGAAATGGCCTCAAGCTACACCAGGGCAGGTTTAGACTGGAGCTTAGGAACAATTTCTACATCGAGAGCGTAATAAGGAATAGGAACAGGCTGCCCAGGGAAGTGGTGGAATTTGAACAGCCCTGGAAGCCTTAAACAACGTATACATG
>WYDI02030342.1:0-15709 GCA_009867235.2 Psittacus erithacus
GCTGTATCCCATGGAACCTTACTAAGCAGGTTCCTGAAGAGGCCAAAGTCTGCTCTCTTGAAGTCCAGGGCAGTGAGGTTGCGGCACGCCCTTCTCACTGTCCTGAGGATCTTGAATTCAACCATCTCATGATCGCTGCAACCAAGGCTGCCCTGGAGCATCACATTTCCAACCAGCCCTTCCCTGTTGGTGGGCAGAAGGTCAAGCATGGCACCTCTCCTTGTTGGCTCCTCAATTACTTGCAGAAGGAAGCTATCTTCCACACAAATCAAGGAACCTCCTGGATTGCTTGTGATGGGCTGTGCCGTCCCTCCAGCACTTATCAGGGTGGTTGAAGTTCCCCATGAGAACAAGGGCCTGCGAGCGTGAGGCTCTTCCTATCTGTCTGTTGAGCACTTCATCCACAGAGTCCTCTTGATTGGGGGTCTGTAACAGATCCCCACAGTAATGTCTCCTGTTGCTGTTCTCCCTTTAACCTTGACTCACAAACTCTCTGTTGACTGCTCACCTGTCCCCAGACAGAGTTCCATACTCTCCAGCCTATCTCTAACATAAATGGCAACTCCCCCTCCCCGCCTGCCTGGCCTGTGTTTTCTAAAGAGCCTGTAACCTTTCATTCCAACACTCCAGTCATAGGAGCCATCCCACCATGTTTCTGTGATGCCTATTATATCATACCCCCGTAGACGTGCACACATCTCTAATTCCTCTTCTTTGTTCCCCATGCTACGGGCATTTGTATGGAGGCATCTGAGCCAAGCTCCAAATGAAACCAGCTCATTGCCTGGAGTGGCTGGAATATCTCTACATTGCTCCGAGCATTTATGATAGGTGCTGGCAACTGACTGGGTGTGTTGGGATGGAATGATGCCCCCCTCTCCAACACATCTAGTTTAAAGCATCCCTGACCAGCCTGGCAAGCCTCCTCCCAAAACTGCTCTTCCTCTTCTTTGTCAGTCCAGCTCCACCAGCCTCCAGTAGACCTGGCCTACTAAATTGAGTCCCATGTTCTGGATACCCAAACCCCTGACTATGGCACCACCCTTCTAACCATTTATTAACCTGGCCAATCCTCCTAGCCTTTCTAAGGTCCTCCCCTTTATCCTGCAGAATTGATGAAAAGACAATCTGAGCTCCAGAGCCCCTAACCACCTCTCCCAGGGCTCTGCAGTCCTTCTTTATGTTCTCCGGGCTACTGCTATCTATATCATTAGCACCCACATGGATCACTAGAAGTGGGTAATAGTCAGTGGGACTTACTAGGGCACGCAGCCTGTCTGCAACATCCCTGATCCATGCCTCTGGTAGGCAACACACCTCCCTTGAGAATGGGTCAGGCAGACAGATGGGTGCCTCTGTGCCTTTCAAAGTAGAGTCCCCTACAGACCCCTACTACTTCTCCTAACACCTTCTGTCATTGTCCTCCTTCAATGATGCTGCCTCTACAAATACGTTCTGAAGAAGTTGCTCAAATGTCTGTTCAGACTCATATTCTCAATGGGTTACAGAGCTGGAAGCACAAATCCTTCCCTTCTCAAAAAACAGGTAGAGTATGACTAGGTTAAAGCATGAGGAAGTTGTAATGGCTGAGCACCATTCAAGCTATGACCACTCAGGGGTATGCTCTTGCTCTAAATCAATCACAAAGTTATATGGCTCAGTCTGCCTCACAGTGAGAGGCCATTAAGAAAACTGAATTACTTTCACCTTGCTGTGGTCTATGAGCATGTGTGCTGCAACTGATCTCATGATCAATAATTTCCCATGTTTTTCTTTTGAGAAGTTCCACCTGGAGTGATGTAGAAATACCTCCCTTGAGGTGCTGCTGGTTCAAACTGTTGTGGTTCAACACAGGATCCTTTTAAATGCAATAGAGTGTCCTTCTATTGGGGATTCATTGGAAATACTTGCACCTCATCAGCTTAGTCATCTCAGTTCTGAAAAGGGTGGAAGTGCTCCTCAGATCCACAATTTAAAGGAAATACAGGTTAAGCTTTTTCACATGCAAAGATCTATTAGCTGATATTAGCTCTCTGCATTAAGAAAATCACACCATGTTTATAAATTAGGCTTTTTGCCACCTGACCCTTAACCTGAATAGCCATGCCACATATCCTAAGGCTACTGAAATTAATTTGTTCTAAGAAAATTAGTTTTAATAATAGACATTAAGAATGGATCTTTGCACCAGGACGCTGTTCTTGTGTAAGGATTTCAGAGACAGTCCTTTTCAAGAATGGTACATCTGTTTTAAAGACAGAAAGTGCCCTAGTCAGAATTGTAGGATTAACCTAATTTCCTTCTTAAGGATTTTAAATCAGAAAGATTTTTATTCCAATGGGGAATTTGGCATCTGTGTTCTATGAATACACCCACACCATGTTATTATGCTCCTGCTGATGGGAAACCAGAAGACCCACACCTTCCCCTTCTCATATGACAAAAGTGATGAAAGTGTTGTTTTCCTAGAAGTGAGCAAATATACTCCACATTTACATAAGTATGTGCTTCAAGAGTGTTGACCTGAGAAACTGATTTATTTGCATGTGATTTTAGTTCTTAGGGAGTGTTTTTCCTCCAACTGAAAGTTTTGCAAGGCTGGCAGGACAGACATCAGAAATCTGCATTCTTCCCGTTTCCTCCTTATACTGGTTATTTTTCTTTTGATTATCCCAATTTTTGCAGAAAATGACAGAGCATTTCAGGCTCTGGAGAGGAAAGAGTGCTTATCTGTTTTTCTGAAAAACAGCTTTGTCTTTAGGCTTCACTATAATTATACTGGAGTTTTATGGAAAGAATGTGCTTCCCCTACCTCTGAGTTAATAGAAACTGATATTCTAAAAAAGCTGATAGATTCTCTGCCTACTCAAGTATGGGAGGACAGACCCCATCAGCTTCTGAAGCTGATCTGAAGGATCTGAAATCTAAGAATGACTCCACTTTCTGAGATCCACATCCTAGGAGCAGTGCTCAACATATTTTGATCACTTCTGTTCAATTTTTCCTTTTCTTTTTTTTCTTCCTCTATCTTGCTGATGAGTAAGAAAATGTGTACTAGACTAAAATGAAGGTTTCTAGCAATTTTTATTCAAGTATGTCCACATAACAGAGAAGATCACATACTGTTACATTTTTACATCAAGATGGTTGTTTTGGTTGTGTAAACCTTTGGAGGAAAAAGCAGAGCCTGCTGACTCAGAGATAAAGAGGGGTTTACCAAGGTATGACCAGTTTAGCCTCTTCCTCATAATGACTTTGGTACCAAAACTGATATATGGTCATATGGGAGGATTTTGAAAACACAAGTGTCTAGCTTGTATTTGATGAGGACTTGACCTCATCCACCCAAAATTAAGGACCTTGGCCAGTTTGATGGCATCTATCCTGATGCTTCCTCTCTGAGCATTAGCAATGCATCCAAAATTATGCAGGACCTGTATTAAACAAGAAATTAGCCGTATTAAAACAAAGCTAAAGGTAACTAGTTAAAGCAAACATTTGGATATGAGGCAGCAACTCCATCTCCTGCCTCCCAATTATGTATATATTATTTGTTTTGCTAAGCAAAATCACCAAAGAAAAAAAGCATAATCCTGACCCTGTAAAGAAAAGACTTTAGAGCTGTTTTGGTGACTTCTGCCTTATTCATTTCTCCATAGTGAAGACTTCCATTGTCATTTTTGATGCTGTTTGCTTTCTGCCTGTGAAGTAAAGCTACAGATCCAATAGACTGGACTGAAAGGATTTGTGTTTCATCCAGTCCTCTTTTCTTCCTTTTTTTTGCATAATATTTTTCTGAAATACTTGTGATAAAAATTAAACAGTACAGAAAACACCATTTTTATGCAGCTACTGAGTGCAAACAGAATGATGTTGGTTACTTAACATGCTGCATACCACAGAACAGCACATTCACTTGAAACTGCATTTATTTAAACTTCTCCCAATCCGTGTGATTCCATTCACTTTTTTTTTTTCTTTTTTTCTGAAGAGTTCTTAGACATGAATGCTGTATCTGAATTAGGAAATAACACATGTATGATACACATATGTACACACATAGCTATGCAAATTAGGATGGGATATCAGTTGTTCTTTAATGGTAAATGGCAGAAGGTCAGAGTTTGGGACTATCCATCTTGGTAGCAAAATGCACCACAGCAAACAGGCCAGCCTTGAAGCTTTTTAGCGGTTTGTGTTTTGGGGAAGAGCTTTATGGCTTGGGGAAAAGCTGCAGAGGCAGGTTCAGATTTTCGTCCATCTCCCACAGGCTCCAGGGCTATCTAGGAGTATGTCACTAGCAATAAAATAAAAAATACATGTTATACATAACTTTACCAATATGCATAAAAAAAGAAAAGCTATTTGTTCAAAGCATCAGTACTTAGAAAGGTGATGAAATGTCAAACTAAATCAAATCTCAACTCCATGTCTGGTAGAAAAATAGATATTACCAGCAAAATTTGCCTGGATAAAAACATGCTGTACAGTCGAAACATATACATATAGGTATACATAAAGTATAAATATACATATACATATACGTATAAACATGGTTAAATATAAAAATACAAATGTCATGGCAAATGCCTAACGCGTCTGCAGTTGGCAATACCCCTTTTTGTGTAATACTATTGTTAGTAAAAGTAGACAAGGAAAGAAAAGACATTGAGATTAAGCAATGCTGACTTGTAGCAGAAAGGAAAGATCTAGGCCTCTGATGTTTCCAGCTCATGTAATAAAAGGTTTCAGTTCATTCCATTAAAATATCAGCGCAGGAATCACTTGAAATTTCATGTCATGACAGATTTTCCTAGAAATACTTGATGTCAAATTCTATGTTAGTATTTTTAAATTTTTTTTCTCAGGAGAAAGGGTCTTATTTCGTATGCTTCTGGAAGTAAAACTGTTACAAAAGAAGCTCTATAAAAGTTCCTTAATGGTTGCAGTTTTGAAAAACAAGAAATAAAGCTAAGTAAATGGAAAATTTTATACTTTGCAAAAACACTTGCTGGGTGTTTTTAATGTCATACTGTTCCCTGATCTCATGAGAACTGACAGATCTTAGAACAAGAGGGAAAAATAATTGGCTCAGAACCACCAAAGTCGTAACTACATTTCCTTCAATTTCCAGGAAGCTGTCCTGAGCAATAGCAAAATAGAAAACCCCACAAAACCAATCAAAAACCTAGGTCCCTGATTTCCGTCAACTTTTTTTTTGCAAAAAATTGTAAAAAACAAAAAATTGCTTTACATTTTCTTTTATTTTTACATTTAGTTTGCATAGTTTACATTAAAAGAGACTTACTATGAAATTCTGATGAGATTCCATCAATATTTTCAGAAAATACAGAAAAATAAAAAATCTGCATTTTTTTTAATTGAAAAACCCCAAACCCTCAGAGCAAAACTTATTTTAGAAACGATATTTTTCTTTAAAATATATCTAAGCTAACTCCTCATCTAGATTTAAAAACTCAGACAAAAATCAATATTTTATTTCAGATAGAACTACACCTCTTGCTTGCTACAAACTTACTAGGAATGGTAGTATAGAGCAATCTCATATTTTGTTTAAAACCTAGCAGTTTTAGGTTGTTTTTATATTTCAGATAAGCCAGCCGTTTCTAATGCAAATTATTTTCATAACTCTGTGTGGAGAATACCTGTTTCTGATGCCCGCTGTGCATTCAGTATTAATATTGATTATGAATTAATATTGAATATAAATATTACTCATACTAATATTATTGATAAACATATTTTAATTTAATTTTTACTGGTTATTCTTGTTCATTTTTGCATATTCATTTCAAGGATAGCTCAAATTTAAGGGTAGGTTTGCTTTTAATAAGGGCATAATTTCCAGAATCACTTTGAAAATTGAACTTTATGCCTTGATTATAGAATGGAAACAGTTTCAATACTAATATTTCTCAACTGTATACTACAGCACTAATACAAATATATCCTAAAATAAGCATGGAGAAAATACTGTCATAGAATCATAGGATCACAGAATGGTTTGAGTTGGAAGGGGCCTTAAAGATCATCTAACTTCAACCGCCCTGCCATGGGCAGGGACACCTTCCACTAGACCAGGTTGCTCAAGGCCCTCTCCAACCTGGTCTTGAACACTGCCAGTGATGGAGCATTTATCACTTCTTTGGGCAACCTGTTCCAGTGTCTCACCACCCTCAGAGTAAAGAATTTCTTCCTTATATCTAACCTAAAACTTCTCTGTTTAAGTTTGATCATCTCCCCTGTTTATCATCAGATACTGGTAAATGACAAGCATGTATTTAATAGAAACTCTTTTTATCTTGTAATTAGCCAGTCCAGATACTCTTAAATATAGGTAATGTTCCTGTGTGGATCCAAACCTGCACAGCAGAGCCTTTCCATATGCTGTTTAAAAGCATCTGCAGACATCATCTGTAGACAGCGAAAGCTCATCTATTTTTTTGCTACCGTGAGCATCAGCTTTGGCTGGTAGATCACGCTCAGTTTCTGAAACATGTTCAGTCTATCCCTCTTCTCCCTGGTAGGTCACCTACGCCTCTGAGGGGGTTTTTGAGGCTTGTCTTGGCAAGATGGAAAGAGCTGTTACAGAAATTACCATTAAAAAATTTTAAATCCCAGTCATAGTTTTCCAGAGGGTGCAGAGTTTAGATGGATAACGTTTTTTGGCTTCAGGTTCCAGACCTGGTTTTTTGGTGATTAGTTCCTGTGAGCCATGGCTCCCACCACTCTATATTTTTGTAAAAGAGGCCAGGGCCACCTGTCTTTATCCCATGGCTGTAGAGTGGCAGTGGTCGGACTAGGTGCTCTGCTTGTTCTTCAGCCACTCTTGTAAAGAAAGGCAAGGACCATATCACAGGTATCCTGAGGCATATTCAGCTGGTTCACAGGACTCCATTTAGACCACCTTGAAGTAAAAGTGTAGATATTTTAGCCTGCATTGTTTCAAGAGTTTTCTTTCAACACCTTATTATAAGGTTAAATCCTTTGGTGTCTGTTACAAACAGGTAGTCTGACCTTGTCTGGGTAGTGTGAAAACCACTGAAGAGATTGATGGTAACTCTAAGAGATTTACTCTGACATGCAGGAAAGTAGGGAAGGGCTCACCTGAACTGAGAGTTGAAAGGAATGTGCCACAACGAACCTCTGCTAGGAACACAGAAATGATTGTCCAGGGCAACTAAACAAAACGTTATGAGAAAAGTATACTTGATTTTTTATTTTTCAGAACCACACAAGGAAGAAAAAATAACAGAAATTGGTGAATATTTTCTCTGTGTTATCTTGCTTTTTAATTATGATTTTGTTTTAAATTAATACATGCTAGAAATAAATATTTTATTTTTGTTTGCTTTTACACCCAAAACAGCAAAAAAAGAAGTAAAAGTACATGGTAAGTCCTGAAAGTAGTAAGATTTAGAGTCTTATTTATCTTATATTATTATTATTTATATTATATTTTAACTTGAGGCGGGTTTAGGTAAAATGACAAAAAACTGAAGCCAGGGATAAGTATTTGATCAAAGTTACTTGAGCAAGTATATGGCTGTGGAGCAGGCATATAGCCATTTGGTCTTCTGAAACTAAGATCTGTACAAATGCAGCTGAGAAGACCAACAAGGGTGAGAATTTTTTATCTCAGCTTGTAAAAAATTTAGCTTTTTAAGGAAGGGGAACTGCTTTGAGATTACAGGAAATGTTCTCCAGGATGGAGAATAAAACACAAAATAAGAGCTTCAGAGTGTGGAGGAGAGGAAAAATTTAGATTGTTTGGTTTGTATTTATTCCAAGTACCAAGCATTTTATTGTTGTAGCTAGGTGCTTTTCTTATTCCTGACTGGTAGCTACATCTTCAGTTTATCCAAATTTGTGAGAGCATAAAGATTTTCCAGTCCCTTTACAGCCAAGCTTGATGACTCATTCATCAGATGATTCTATTTTCTCAGGCATAAATTCTGAGAAAAAAAAAACCCTACTGTAGACTGTCAATTTATAGAAAAATGACTCTGTCCTTTTCCATAGCATAAAAATCTGCTACAGTGCTTCACAATGAAGGCATGAATAATGAAGAAAAAAAATGTGGTAGTTCAAGTAATTTTGATTTAGTTAATGTAATTATGAAGAATAATAAATAAAACTGAAAAAAATTATCAAGGAAGACTATTAAAACTGGATATTCCCTTTTATTAATCCTAGAAGAGCTCTGTGGTTTGAGTTTTCAATAAACTAAAAAGAAGAAAAAAATCCTAAACTTCCAAAAATTACTTAAATTGTTAAAAGAAGATTTCTATTGCATGCCCATGTTTGATACGTGCCTACTCTGAAACCTGCTTTTACTCTTTCTCTCAGCCTTACTACTTGAAAATCATGGAGATATTGAAGCTCCATATATAACTCACCTATTGGCCTTGTTTTCCACTGCTTTTAACCTGCAGGTTAATCAGTCATCTGCCATGAGACTATCCAAAAAAGCAACATATATGTGTGTCAGGTTTTTTCTGCATTAAAAAAATGCATGCCTGCTCTGCATAGAGAGGTAGCATATTGACCAAAGGAGGAGATGTTAGGATCAATCTTAATTTCTTTATGCATTTGCAAAATTTGTTTCCTGAAATGTTTTCTTTTATTTTACAGCATCTGTGGAAACTCTGAAGTCAAAAGGTGGGTTACTTTATTTGTTTTTAAAATTGAAAGGGAAGAATGCTGTTGTTAATTCTGCTGTTAACGAAAAAGCATCTTGTGACAAAACTGCTGACAGGTGTGAGTTATCTAAGACAAAGTGGACCTTTTAAATTATATCAGCTCCTTCCTTGCAGGACCTCAAAGCACCTCTAGAAAAAAGGTGTCTTTTCTCTGAGTTGTCCATCAACTAAAAACCATGTAATTCTCTATCTATAGCAAACTCAGTTTCTAACCCTAACTCAAACTAAAAAGCTTTTGTTAAAGGCAGAAAGGAAAAGTAACCAACCTTCTATAGAGACTGGCACTTCTTGCCAGTCCAGCTGCAGCACAAACCCAGTGACTAAATAGTAGTTTTCTTTACTGAGTCCAGGAATTTTTACAGTGAGGTTCAGTGAAAGAGTTTTTGTGTTTCTTTCATATAATAACCACTGATAGTAGAAGGTGGGAGGTGTGGGAGCATCAGTGCTTGCTCCAAAGGGTTGCTTGCTCCTTTCCAGAAGGCACAGGAAACTGGCACTACTAAGAAACATCAGAAGCTTAAGTCTGAGCTGAGCAAATATTTAATTGTTCATGTCAATGTCTAACTTCTTCCATATATACAATGCAAGATACTAGCTCTGAATTGCCTTCAAGAGCATTACAGATGTCAGTTTTATCTTAGACACAAATGGAAAACGGAATGGCAAGTTACAAACTGCACTTTACTCTCAGTCCATGTTTATTCATATCAATGACCACCTTGCTTTATAAACATTCCCTTTCAAACAAATGGGAATGCAGGTATCAACTGCTTAGACTTGTGGACTGTGGACTCCAAGCTGTCTCTCACAAGTCAAATGCAGGGAAATGAGAATTACCAGTTTTTAATACCCTGTTATTTTTCAAGCACCTTCTGCTTCAGTTTGTCTCTGAAGTTTTATTCACATTAAGCAGTAAATACTGGCACAAGTAGTCAGGCTGAATTGTGAGGCAGTGGAGCGCTCTTCTGGAGCACAAGGAAGAGATGCAGAATCACAGCTGTGGAGTTTAATGTAAGGAAATCAAAGCTGATATATTATTCCCTTTATTGGATGTTTTTAAGTTCCCTGCTTCATGGGCTAAATTCATAATGCTGTCATTGCTCTGCAGCTAATTGTATTGAACAAAACAGAAAGCAGAATAATTTAGGCATTTCTTCTCTTTATACTCCCACCAGACAAAACACTGAAACTAAAGGGGGGGAAACAAAAAGTATGTGGAGTTAAGCTTTTATATTTTTAGCAAATTCTAGACAGCCAAAGCTGAAAATAAAGGTAGCCTTGCTGCTACGGATGATTGAATAAAGCTTTCCCCTATTGTTTGAAGCCTCTGAGTAAATCTTTTGAGACATTATTATTTCTTTTGTAATGCTGTAGTATGCACATAAAGTCAACTTCTCAACATCTGTGAACCCATTTCTGCCAAGCCTATGTCCTTCAGGGCCTGAAAAAAAATGAAACAATAAAGCACTCGTTTCTCACAGAATTAAGTCACTTTTTGCAAACTTTAGATTTTCTTTGGCCACTACTGGGAAATGTTGTCATATATCTTTTGAAATCATTATTCTCATGGATTATATTTATCGTTTTATTAAAAGTTACTTTGTTTAGGTCACTTGTAAAGTTTAGAAGCAGAAATAGCAGGGGGTTTGAAACTACAGAGCTTTTACTTCTATGTTTTATTGCTCTGAGTACCTTCAAATTTTTCTGGTGAATACCCTATCTCATATTTTATTAGATAAGAAGCAAACATTTGTATAGGTAATAAGTCTTCATCATGTCTTCAGCATTTTCCAAGATGGAAGTGAACTCTTCCTTATCAGCTATTGAATTAAGGAGCACTTGAACAAAATTTGTAGGAAGTCCACAGTTCATTAAGAATAAATAGAAATTTATCTATTATATAAAACAAGAATCATTCTGTTATTTTTGCTGTCAACAGAGCAGTCTCACAACTGAAAATTTTGGTCTCAGCCATCCATAGGATCAGCTGAATGCTGAACCTGAAAATATTCTGCAGCATTTAAGTAAATAACAACTTTGTTTTAATCAGTCACCATTAAAGAGAAATAGCTGATGTTAGCTCTGAAGCAATTGTTAATTTCTAAAAAAAAAAATTACTTGTTAACAAGTGATCTAATTTTTAACATTAAGTTGCTAATTTTGAAACTCAAACATAGCCTGTACTCCAGGGGAAAATAGGAGTTATATTAAAATGTTACATCTGTTCTTTTTACCTCCTAGTAAGAATCATAAAGGAATGCTATTATTTTCTTCTAAATATATTTTTATGATGACAAATTTCAGTAGTGTTTAATAGCTATACCTTTCACTAAGACTGAACAAAATCATTGCTTTTGAATCTCTATTTGTTCTTTAATGCTGCTCTTTATTTGCCTGATTATCATTTTTTCTGTTATTAATCCATTTAGAGGTAGCAGCACTCTGGGTGCAATGTGGCTTCCAATATTCAGTAACTGTTGGCAAATTTTGAAACTTTTAAGTATATTCCCAGAAGACAAACAGTTCTGTTCTGAAACCAAGCAAGGCTTTTGATGAAATCCTCTTCTTTGGTAATTAAAAACAAATTAACTTGCTGGCATGGATGAGGCCTGGGCCATTCCCATTAACTTGTACTTCTGATGAACTATTAAGCTCATATTAAGCTTTGTTGCGTTTTCTCATAAAAGTTTCTGTAATGCCACTATGGCAGGGAATTTTTTCATTTCTCCATGTAACAGAACAGTTCCTAAACCATAAGACACTTCTTAGGGGCATGATCTCTTGATATTAGTGATGTCATGATGAAGAGATCCTGTCTCTGACCTCAGGGTTCAGTTTGTGAAGTGTTTGTTGTCTCCAGTCAGAGTGTTTTTTTACAGCTTTCCTCCACACTGAGTAAACATCTCAAAATAGCTTTAAAATCAGTGACATTTTAGAATGCATATTTCTGATATGGATGCTAGTTATGCAACCTGACTCTTTTAGGACAAAAGCATTCTGACAATTTGATTGTAGCCTACAACTCTAGAGATACTCAAAACCTTGTTTGGAGTCTTATTCAAAACACCAACTCTATGTGTGAAGGCTACCTATTTATACAGGCTGTTAAAGTGACAGGTATTACTTCAGTGATAAAAGTCCTCTCAGCATTACAGAAGTAGCTCACACCTTCCTTCTCAAAAAGCACAGAGAATAATGCAATGTCCTATTTGTCCTTCCAGATACTACTTTACCATAATCAGATAATGCTAGTTTGCAGTTCCCAAAAGTTACTAAAGCCCTGATCTGTCTCAGCAAGTTCTTCTTTACAGAGACTCACTTACAGAAGTGTTCTAGCATTACTGAATACACTGATAGCTAGAATGCTATTAATAGTACTAGTTGTTATTTTTAAATCACAGCCTCAGCATTTCCCAAGGATGATTGGTTCCTTTATCATAACTGCGCTCATGGTCTACCAGCACCGCATGATTTTGTTGACTCTAGATACCCGATCTTCTCAGAATGCTGTATTGCTTTTCTAGCCTGCAGTTCAGTATCCAGAAAATACTTTTATATTTTATTCCATCAGCATTCTGGTTTTCAGAAATTGAATAAAACTTCTTTAGTATGAGCTAAAATGGATAAACATGCTTTGGAGAAGACAACAGTTCTCAAGAATTATTTTACTCTTAGCTACTTTTGCAGCTTTAGACAGTCAAAGTATATTTTGGAATGCATATGGGATTGGCTTCTGGTGCTCTTTTTTATATTTATTTTTTTTTTTATATTAAAATAAGCTTATTATTCAAGATGCTAACCACTTCAGTAAGCACTGTGATACTGGTTTGTTCAGTGGCAGGGCTGCGCAGGTTCATCTAGGCACGTAGGTGTCTAGTTTCTTGCTTATTTAAGTAGCCCTATTGATATGGGCCTAAATAGCATGGATGCTAATAGCAGAGAACTACAATAAATATCAAGGGACTTTGCTCCTCTTTTACTTTCTCTATGTCCACTAACACCAATATAAAGTTAGGTATTTGGATAGAAATGGAGTACTCACTTTTGGTTTTTTTTCTGTGGATCCAGTCAGTCATCTTTTCAGCCTAGACTCGATTTTCAGGCAAACTGAAGATTATAATTTTCAATAAAATAAGTTACCTGAGGTAACTGAGGTGCAGAGGTACAATATTTCACTTTCTTCATGGAGCTTGCTCATAAACACCCACTCACCCTGCAGTGTCCTGCGATAAGCAAAAGCAAGTGGCGAGTAATTTACGTATGTGAGCTGGTTCATCTCACATGACATGAAGTAGTTCATATGTCCATACCTGACATTTCACTGAATCTCAGGAAAGGTTTATTGCTGTGAACAGAAGATCCTTCTTTTGGCTGCAGCCCACTTGCAGACATTGCAGACACACCATAGCTTACTAACTGAGATGGTCTGATTGGGCCACCATGCCCAACATTTTCAGAAGGCTCAACTGCTGTCTGGTCAGCAATCCTGGCCCCAGAGAGACCACCAGGATGTCCCCCCAGGAGCAGCAAGCATGCCTGTAGGCACTTCATAGGTCCTTCAAATTCCCTGAATTTCTCAGTATAAATAATGGTAACAGAACATGATCCTCAGTATTAACCTTGGCTCTATAAGCCAAGCTCTTAATTTACAACTGAGATCTTCTGTAATAAAATAATAAATATTGAAAATATTTCTGTGCTTGGTAGGTGGTAAAAACAAACTGAGAGGATGGTATGGGCTGATACTCTGTAGCTGCAAAACCATTTCTATATTATCAAGTGTAAATTAATTTCCACTGTCCACCTTACAATCTGCCATTTATGCTGATTGTTTATTCTTTGCACTGCTTTTAAGCAAGGCAATGGCAGTGAAACTTATTTTCTTAATTCCACATTTTTTGTCTCAAAGACTGTGAGAAGATACCTTTTAAAACTAAAGCAATGATTCTTGTTCATCATAATAATTATAATAAATTCTGTCTACAAAATCTTGGCTTTATAGAAGCTATGTGTAAACCCTGAATAATTCAATTAGATGAAAAAATATATATGTTGTCCTAAATATATTCAGTAATCTACAGGAAATCTTGTACGTTGCCAAACCTGCCATGTAAATTGTCAGAAACTATAAAAGATACACATATTTATGTAAGTTTCCTGAAGCGATTCCTTCCTGTGCCTCCTCCTCTTAGATAATTTAATCCTTAGTGTGGAGCCATGAACAAATAATCTCTGTTCCTTGTCTTTCAAGCTGCGTAATCAATTTAGGAACTGTGCAAGCTGAAGCTTGCAAATAATCAGTTGGATATGTCCAGCTGTCCTGATCTGGGCTGTTACAACTGCTTCCCCTGGCATCAGCAAAGGTCTATTAGCCCTTCAGAAGAATGAATCTTAAGCTCTCTCTTTCATGCAGAAATCGCAGTATCAACTGTGATACAGCTGTGTGCTTGTAGCATACAATCTGGCTATGGCCACTGTCCTCCCTGAGACTAGCTGCAGGGTTAAAATTAAGATTTTGGGAAGTATTTTGCTGTGTCAAGGATACAGAATACAGATTTCTATAGTACAAGCAGAAAATCATGCTTGCATGAGAAACTCTCACACAGCTGGGCAAAGTAGACCTACTTGTCTTGCTCTCTCTTATGTAATGTGTACTTCAGTTTAGCCTCTGTTTCACCAGGGATCTAGAAGTCAATGATTCTATTTGTTTTCTGAAAGGAAAAAAAAAAAATAATCCCTTTTTGCTTTTCCTCTTTTTAAGATAGGTAAAAAATACCTGTAGTCAAATGCTTATATAGGCGTGTATGGGGTGTGGGGGAAGTGAGAAGGTATCTTGTGGTTCCAAACCTTTGAAATCACTTGCCTTAAAGTAATCTGTAAGCATTAAGAAAAGCTTTGTCTGTTGGAGCAACACTTCAGCCTAGAAATCTTACTTAAACCTTATCTTTGTTTTGCAGGAGTACCTGAAAAGAAGGAAGAAAAAGCAACAAAGGCAGCAGAGCAAGGTAAAAAGAAAACAGTGCTTTGCCATTATCTCTTTTAAAAACCACTGGCCCAGAAACAAAAGCCTCAGATTCAGACAGCTATATGACAACAGCCTTTAAATCCATTGTTCTGCTAAGTATTTGTCTGGGCTCTGCTGTATTTATCAAACAGGGAATTTCCACTGGAATACTGGCTTTGTCCCACTTCCACAAAACTGTAACTCCCTCAAAAAGGGTGAATAGGCTGCCCATTTCCACTTAAAGATCCTGCGCTGGGACTTTGTGACCCACAGATCTTGCGAGACTTTCTGCCCCTGTAGCTTGGGCACGGATCAGCCTTCAGAGTGACTTGTAATGAGATAAAGGGGCAGAGGACCCCCAAAGTCAGCTCAGCTTAACCCAAATGAAATATTAGCCCCATGAAGAGCCATGAAGGTCCACTGCAGAAAATCTCAAAAGCTTTCAAAAGCAGAACTTGCAGATGTTTTTAGCAAAAAAGTATAGGATTGGTATGAATGAGGCATGAATGGGAATGTTTGGGAGTCAGATCAGCAGAAGAAAGGATACAAGAACCACATGTGTTGATGACACATAGTTCAGAAGGTCACAAAGTCTACACAATTGCCGAAGCCAACCAGAGCAGGAGCACCAAGGGTTGGTCTATACCCAGGCTAAAACAAAGCTTGAGCCACTGTGCGATGACAGTGAATAGAAAAGGAGCCTTAAAGCATCTAGATAGCCTTGTAGCATTCAGATGTGCATTTTCCCATGACATTCAATTATATCTATTATTATAGCATCATAGAATAGTTAGGGTTGGAAAGGACCTGAAGATCATCTCTTTCCAACTCCCCTGCCATGGGCAGCGACACCTCCCACTAAACCATGCCACCCAAAGCTCTGTCTAACCTGGCCTTGAACACTACCAGGGATGGAGCATTCACAACTTCCCTGGGTAACCCATTCCAGTGCCTCACCACCCTTACAGTAAAGAACTTCCTC
>WYDI02030342.1:15809-43722 GCA_009867235.2 Psittacus erithacus
GTGGCCCTCCTCTGGACTTGTTCCAACAGTTCCATGTCCTTTTTATGTTGAGAACACCAGAACTGCACACAATACTCAAAGTGAGGTCTCAGAAGAGCAGAGTAGAGGGGCAGGATCACCTCCTTCGACCTGCTGGTATTATTGTTGTTACTTTCAGCTTTTCTTGCTTTCTTGCTTCTTGTACACTTGTTAAAAGCAATCCATACATTTTTTAGGTTAGTATGGTAAGGAGCAAAGTAGAAAATATTGGCAGAAATACCCAAAGCCTATCAGCCTTGGCTTCCTTTACAGCAATACACATTGTAATCTACTGTGCTTGTTACTAACTGTCTACCAAGGCGATTTTCATATTTACTCATGCTCAAATTTGTAATTAAAGCCTGATGATGAATTTATCATTTCAGTCTTAACATACTGAAGTTTTTCCAAACTTGCCAGTAACCTTCAAAATAAAGTACAACACATACTTACTAATGTAGTTTTAGGTCAGTTGAGCTATTATCTCTGTCTTCAGTTTCTCAGCTTCAGCTTTACTCAGCATTACCTAAGTCAGCACAGGCACCCTGCAGAAGATGTCAGCTGCTTGTTAGTTTTGATGGAAAAGGTTATGATTAGGTGGGTCTTTGTTTAGATTTCATTTATTGTTAATCTGGATATCTCCACACTATTTTCCATTGCCATACAAGTGCTTCCCTAGCCACCTGCACTGCTTCCCTTCTGTTTGGCTATCTCATGCAGCAGTGAGGTTGTGTTTGCTGTAAGATTTGTTCCTTCTACAATGTGCCAACATTAGATGGGACTTTATTTGTAATATATTTCAACTGTGCCATAAAGTACCCAGACTCTCTTAAAAAGAGAGCAGTACAAACCGTAGTTTCACATGGTTGGCATTGAGCAGGGATTTCTAAGCCCTTGGTTGTGATACACATAGGGCTCAAAAAGAGGACAGAAGTCAGCAGCAGCAGCACTATCTCTCCATAATAGCAGCCATCTAGTTTCTTCAAGTAAAAGGAATAAGAGCAATCTATTGCAACTACTTCTGCAGCTACTTCCAAGTGCTGGCAGTAGCTCAGTTCCTCTGCTGCACAGAAGCAAACATAAATACTTTCAGATAGTAATTGTCTTTGCTGCTCATACCTGCACCCTATATGTATGGAGCTACTGCCAACACATTGATCACTCAAAGACAAAAGAGCCAAAAAAACTTTCAGAAAGTTTTTTTTTTAATATTAGCATGTACTTGTATTTCTCACAGAAGAGTAAAATATAAGGTGATGGAAGCAGCTCTGACATATTTTGCGTGAAAACTACCTAATTCACTGATTTCAGGTATCAGAAAGATCTGAAGTGAGGATTCTTTGTTAATCAGGGATGTATGAGTTCATCAGAAATAGTTTTTGAACTTAAAAGTATTTTTGAGCCTTTTAGATTGAGAAATTAAATAATTTGTTCTGATAGCTACAGTCCATCAGGATACATGTCAAAAGTAGAGGGATTCAGAGCTGGTCAGAACTAGGATTTGCAATTTAAGAAAAACCCTAAATGCATGGAGACTTGCAGGAAAACTTAGGATGTTGATGACTCTTTTTAACAACCGGGGCATAGCTTCATTGTTTCAAACCGGAGGGTTTTAGTGATCAAGCATGCTATTGCAGTTTTGACCTCAGATGCCTGTGGTCTGGAAATGGACTAAATGTTGCTACACCATTTCAGTTTATTGATCTTTTATTAGTAGTAAATCAAAGTTACATGTAACATTTTTAACAGTAAAACGAGAGCAAGAAGGTGGAGAGCTGCCAGGAGTGTCTAGGAAAACACAGTGCTTTAGTTCTTTATCCTATTTGAAAAATGACACGAGCAACTATCAGGCGGTTGCCAGGGAGATACTGCCTGTTATTAAGGCAACTGAGAATTAATATTTAAAAGAAATGAGGAAAAGGCAAAGATTTTTTATGAGATATCCAGGATTACTGAGAAAGGAATTAACTGCCATCAGTTAAAGCAGGTCATGGGAGACTGGGGATTTTTATGCTTTTTTTGCATGTCTGCAAGGTACTAGGTGGGAAAAATGGACTTTTTCATATACACTGTCAGGCAACAATAGAATGGAAATCACTTTCAGGATATGTTTAAGCATTTATGGACAACATATATTTAAATACATTTTCATTAGCTGATTGTATTAAAAATAATTTTCTATGTGAATACGTATTCTAATATTTCCTTTTTCTTTTCTCTTTTCATTTCTCCTTCCCTTCTTTTCTCTTTCCTCAGATAAACAAAAGATGAAGCAAGGAAGTAAGCTATCATTTTACATGATGCTTCTCGCTATAATTGATAAGGCATTATCAAATCTATAAATGATAAGAAAAAAAGTATAGAAGCTCCTGCTGCTAGTCAGAATTGCAAATTATGGTTTATTAGACAGAGTAAAGCTGATACAACAAATCTGATGATAGTAATAATAATAAATAATAATAATAATAATGGATATGTTAAGAAATTCTAGTCTGTTTTTGCCAAAGAAGTTTCATGCCAATACTGTATATTCTTCCTTGATAAAAGGAAGAGATGCGTAATGCCGGCACATAAAAAAAAACCCACAAAAAAAACCCAGACCAATGAACCAACCAACCAAAAAAAGAAACAACAAATGAATCCCAACCATTTATAAAGTTTTTCTTTATTATTTTGCACACAAAATTCTTCTCTCCACACCTTCTAGGTTCACTGCAGATCTCAGTTATGAATTCTGATGTCAATATAAGCTTAACACTGCAAATCAAGTATGAGCAAGTAGCACAAGGCTCTTGTCATGGGATTTGTGCTACATGTTGTCATTTTGCCAGGTTATGTCAGACTGTTTAACAGACCTCAGTAGGTTCAGTCCTACAGAATACTGCCAGTGTTTATTTACAACTCAATTTCCCATTTTCACATCAGTCCTGAATATTTTTTTAAATTCTTCAGCAGTATGTATATTACATGCCATTCCATCCCAAAAGACATCTTTTTTTTTTTTCTCCTGGAGATAGCCAATATCTCTGAAACACCTTTCCTAAGATTTCTTTGTTTAGGGATCACATGGATCTTCAAGCTTCGTCAATAATGACTTAATGATTCAGTCAGAACTGTTTAATGCTTTTTTGTTTAAAATGCATTACTGTGGTAACATCTTCTGCAACAGTCTGGGTAACAATGTTCTTACTAATGGAGGTGCACAACAACTTACAGTTCTTACAGGCAGGATCTTGAAAGTAAAGAATTTATATTGTGCATTAAATTATCTATTTTGGTAAAGGCATAATGGTGTAGGTTTTAGTGGAGTCACTTGTATTTTGTATTAATCACAAAATCATTACTTGAATTGTGAATCACCAAAAAAGAAGAAGAAAAGAAAAGACAAAAAAAAAAAAAAGGTCGTGTCTTCCACTCTCTACTGGATTTTATAAAGATCACTCACGAAGCACGGAATCTCTCTTGGCAATTTTTTAAAATGCAAGAGCACAGAAGGACAAATTCTTCGGTCTTCTCACTGAGTTTTATTTCTGTTAGCTTAGATTTCTGTCATTAACTTAATATTTAAAAATTAGTGCTGTCTTTTCATTAGAACTATTTTTAGAACTAGAGATTAGCTCTAGTATTAGTTCCACTGTATATGCTTCATAAACATCCGCAGTAAATTTTTTGTTTTCTGACTTAGAAAATTAGTGGCTGAATCATAATCTGGTGAGTACAAAACCGAAAAGCATAAGAAGCAGGAGAGAAGGGGTAGCTTCTGAATGACAGATGTCTGGGATATAGTGAGGCTGGAAAGAGACGCTTTATTAAAATAAAATTACACTTTTGACCTTGTTCAACAAATACCTTTTCCAAGTCTTCTCCTTTAAAAGTTTAATTGCCTGGAAGTATTGCCTTTTTAGAAGCACAAAGTAGAAGGAGAAAAACAGCGAAACATTTATCCTTTGACGTGAGCTCCAACAGAACAGGAGTTTCAATATCAATAGTACATTAATTTCTTTCTACTTGCTGGTTACTTCTACTATAAATAAAATGTTATTATTTCTGGATTCTTTCAACTCAGATTCCCTATTAACTCAGTTTGTCTTACATATAACCAAATAGTAAAATGTGAACAATAGGTTTTATTGATACCATAATAAACTACTGGACACTTTCTATGCTTTTGTAACAAAAGCAACAACTTGTAAATTGTGTGTGCTTAAGACAGTAAACAATTGTCACCGCAGCTACTCACAGTAGCTACTGCAAGTTTCATATCTGTCTGCTAAACACAGCCTCCTTATTAAGAGTCTGATCTTTCATCCTATGTGTAGAAACCAAGAGTCTTCTAACAGTTCTCTGAGACCTGGCGCTGAATTCCTCCTGAGTTTCTCAATAGAAAGATTTTTTTTTTCTTCATATTTGAAGGAGAACATTATATTATTCTTTTTTTTTCCCAGAAAATACCTGTTAATTAATATTTCTCAGAATGACATGTATATACCAGTGTCAGTTGGTTTTACATATATCTATACATATAATCAACTATATACAGCTGGTTATATATATAACATATATATACACATATATATATGTAACCAGTAGTCAGATGGTTAAAACACTTACTTAACATGCAAAAAAATTCAAAATCCAAGTCTCTGGTCTTTCTGAATAGCTTGTTTTGGGACAGTCTCAACTGTCTTTTTCATTTGGGTTGCAAAAGCTTTGAAGACCTTGGTTTCATCAACACAGAAAGGTGATCTCACATTTTGTCTCAAGCATAATTCTTGGTTTTCTGTCTGGTTCAAATTATTTCTTATGCCATTTGCAGGGGACTGCCCTTCCTCAGACAGTATCTGTCAAGGATGGTGTGTCCTAGCCATCTTCACTACTTTTCTGCAGGCAGAATAAAAAGAGCTGTTTGTCCTCCTATTTGTCACTATTGTGTTCCTCTCTAAATTTGATACACATCTGACCCTTAGAAAAGAATACTTGCAATAACAGACCCTTGGACTTGCTCAGCAAGAATGGACAATCCCAGATGAGGACAGTAGACTACAGACAGCATTTATGACTCAAAATTGTCCAAAGGTCATTTTGTCCTTTCTGGTTAAGAAAGGCGAAAAACTATCCTGATACCATATGAAGTTGAAGCTTGCAAATTTTAAAGGTTTCATAATCAAATCAATAAAAAAAGTTTTGTGGACTGAACCCTTTGAATGGAAACAGGTGAATTTCATACAACTATTCCAATCACTACATTTTTTGCTATTTCTTCCAATGTAATTATGGTCACCCATATGATCTAGATGCTTCATTCTCTCATATGATAAAATCTCATACTTTCACTCAGTGATGGCTTCTGATTGTCACTTTATCAGTGTGAATATGTCTTTTACAGATCCTGGAAAAGAGAAAGAATCCAAATCTCCAGCTGCTACAAAAAATAAAGGTAACATGTCAGGAAAAAATTATATAAAACCCTAAGGTCTATGTGCATCAAGAAAAAAATCTCGCAATGCATTGGACATTTTGGTTTTATGGTATAGTTTAGTTAGGAATTTATCTGCATAATACTATTTCTTTACGTTTACGATAAAACTGAATTTGCATTACCAGAATCAGAAGTGAAATAGAGCCTTGGTAATATGAAATACCTGCATGAAAACTTAGAATTCTAAACTCAGAATTTAGGAACACTTTGTTAATGTTTGGAATTAAAAGCTGCATAGTGAAATGAGTTTCAAGTAATCTTTGTTCTTTCACCACACTTAAGAAAATTTTGTAGTTTCTCTTTGTGTACATGCTAAATCTGATGAAACAGTTTTGTGCTACATTTAATTGGTATCATGGCTCTGTTAGACACCAACAATTATTCAGTTAATCATTATCCCAGAGGTATTAGATGTTAACCTTTTATCACTCTTGCTTGAATAAGAATAAAATTATTTTACAGAACATGCTAAAGAAAAGGAAGGAAAGAATCCTACAGCTTTAAAAGATAAAGGTAAGAATAAATAACAGAATATAAAACTTACTGGAAAACCACACAAAGTAGAATTAAAATACTAATCTTAAAATAAACATTATAAATCTTTCCCATTATAAATCTTAACCAATCAACATTTAATTGGTTAAAACATTCTGCAGGATTTATGACATAGAAAACGGGAGGGGGGAAAGGACATAAATAGAATATGGTGAGCTGATACACATTCAGAAGTCTCAAAAATGAATTAAATAAATATCACAAAACCACTCTGAGTAATAGTTAAGAACTTTCCTAAGAACTTGCTTCCCTAAAGAATCAAAGTGTTTGACAGGAGCCAGTAAACAAAGTCAGAACTGAATGCTTGCTTAAATCTGTGGACATAGTAGGAATAAAGTAAAGTTTATGAGGATATAAGTGGATAATGTGCTTTCTGGACTCCGTAAAAGCTACAGTTAAAACCCCATAGCTTCATCCAGACCCCCACCTGGAACATGAGAGTTAGCCTGAATCTTTCTTGTATTCCATATTTTTTAACAGTTCCAATATCTTTTTAAATTTGGTCAGGGTAAATAGTTAACTCAGCTGAATTTCCTTTCATTCATTATTTTGCTGAGTTTTTTTTAACCATTTTATTGCTTCCTTCCTTTCCAGAGATAGCTATATTTTAAAGGAGAAGTGATTTATGGATAAACCTTATTTGACATGTTCTTTAGGCTCTTCAGGATAAAAAAAATCAATGTTACGGACAAACATATTAATATTTACTCTAAATGATAGTCATTATAATCTATTTCAAATAAAGAACTGAATGAAGAGTTTAGTTCAAGTACTATGGAAAAATGAAAAGAAAAACAAAAGCCAACCAAACGCCTAAAACAATAGAAGGAATAATTTTATTGCTAGCCATATTTTCAAAATCGCAGAAGCTGTGTTCATTCCCTTTTGTTTAGTTGGGCAATCACTAATTAATCACTTCTTCATAAAAAAAAAATATTAAATTATAATAGTCTGCTCATCCTGTGGTTCATGTATTGCTCTTCTGTGCATATCTACTCCTAATGTACATATGCTCCATTTACATTAAATTAGTTATCTGGACCAGAACTGTATATCCAAACTCTCCTGGGGTCAAATGGCCCTCTCCATGGACTGCTTGAATAATCTTTTATCACCTGATGAGGCTGTGCCGGAAAATTATAAGAGGCACTTAAGTGACAGCTCTGCCCCCTCCTCCTCGGCATGGAGTAGGTATGCTAAGCCTGCTGCTCCTTTCAGAGGATTACAGGGAGGAAGGGGGAGAAAAAGAGGGAGAGAGGAAAATCAAAACACTTTTTCATCTTTGGCAAGAGTTTCTTTAGAACTGGTGGAAAGGGGTTTACCAGCCCTGAACAAAGCTTCTGTAGCATGTTTTTTAGAGTGCTTCCAAAAGCGCTGCTTTTCATTTCCTGGGCTCATGCTCAATAGGTCAGTGACTTCAATCACTAAATTATTAACAGGTCCTTTTAATATGGCAGAGAAGGTTAGACCATTTCCACCCAGACTCCAGAAAGGGACAGGCAAGAATTTATTTTAAATATCAAGAGCAGGCCATGCTATATCAGATTTCTTACATTTTAGGAAAACAAGGCAAAAATATCTGTAAAAAATCCCAATGTACTATTCAAAGTTTTACCAAACAGAGCTTCATGCCACTTTCTTTACCTGCTGAATACAGTCATGTATGCCCAACGCATTACTGCCACTAATAGTAACACCTCAATCTACTGTTTGATGCCAAATACAGTTGTAAATGCACCACAGGCTTCTGAACCCCTGCTGCACCATTGATGTCCAGCCCCTCAGATTTTGTGAGCACTTGCCAAACTGTTTCCTCTAATAGGGGTCAAACTTGCACAGTTCAGTGTCTGTGTCTAAAAATGCAGGTGCTGATTAGCGAACTGAGTAGCTCAGTTCAAAATATACTGTCAGCAAAGACTCCACAGGAAGAACTTGCAAAGTGTGTGGGAGAAACCCATAGAAATCTTGGTGTCTTTCTGAGCTGTATGCTTTTGTGCTTTCCCTGTTGCATTCTGGATCACTCTGCTACATAAACATATATTTAGCACTATAAATCCCCCAGTTCATCACCATATTTACCCAAACTGTAGCTCATAAATTAATCAAAGCCATATTTGCATGCCACACTTTCCCTTCTCCATCATCTCTTCGAGCCTCTTCAGTGGGCCTCTGTAAATGTGGACCAGATTACTGGGGTCTTCTTTTCACTCTTCACAAATTGATGTCTTAAGATCTGTTTCTTAAAGTGGATATTTCTAGCAAATAAAAATATATTTTTTTGCGTAATAGAGGAAAGTAAAGGTTTTCAGGAGTGCATATGCATGCTAATTTTGTATCTTGGTAGTTTGTTACAGTTCATGTTAGACCAAATAAACATTTTTAGACAAGGTGTTAAATTGTTTTTATGATTAATGTTTCCCTGGCACCTTATGCAATAAAAAAGGCATCATCATACCCCATTCTGTTTGAATGAATGAGGATAATGTTCAGACCAAAAACCTTATCATAAAGCAGGCTATTTTTCATAAACCAGTTCATAGTGTTTTTACTATGCAGTGACAGGAAAAATAGATCCCTGAATTTGGAGTTATCACTGGGATACTCTGTAGATTGCAACCTCAGAATGTTACCTTATCTAATTTATGAGGTGAATAAAATGTCTTCAGTCTTTGAACTTAGTTTTATTGGCAGTAATTAAGGAGAACACTGGAAGAATATACTTTCCATTGTCTTGTGAGAAAGGGCATCTCAAGACTCCTTCAAAATGCGTAATTAGCTTTTCAACTTTTTCCTGAAGTAAAGAGTAAAGAGGCTCAATAATTACATTCATTACAATAATGAACATAAAAGCTGGGGGGGGAGAGGTGGTGCTGACATAAGCATATACAAATAATGTGAGGCCACTGAAAAGCTAAGGTATAATTTGCCATGTGCTTTTTGGTAGATAGCTAATCAGAGTAGCAGCTCATTTATCCAGAGTCTCTAGCAGTAGCACTAAAAGCTCATGATATTTTATATATAACTCCTCACTGAGTTTTTCTAAGAAATTTGCTGGAATTGCACTATGTTGAGTTATTAAACTGACAGCATTTGTGCTGTATAGATAATGTAAATTCACTCTTACATTGTGTTCCATGATTTGTTTTTCAAACAAATGGTCCTTTTTCCCCTCTTATTTGCTTTTGCCATGTTTTGGGATATCTTTGCATCTTTTCTTATGTCAGTTATGTGTGGATAATAAGCCTATTTATTTTTGTGCACAGATTGGTAAGGGAAATAAGTCCAGTAGTGTGTATTTCTTTCTTGCCATATACATAATAGCGCATTGTCATTAAAGAGACAAATGTGCTGATTTGCACTTGCTATGTAATGCTTGTCCTTACTTCAAAGTAAAAGTAAAATGAAATAACATCTTGCCTGTAGCATTTTTTTATCTTAACTTATAAGACACTTTGTTTCTTTAATAGTAGAGTTACATTGGAAGACTCAACTGCAGAAAAGAACTGACTCTTCAATTAATATTTCCTTTAATTTCCATCTACTTATTTCTTGTCATTTGCATAACAACTAGATTTTTATGCTGAAAAGTTCACATACTATTGCTGCTTCATCCTTCTATACCATCTTCTTAACCTGACCCAGCTTCATCCCTGGAGTAGAATGCCGGAGGAAAACAGCAAGTTGAAGGCTGGCTTTAAGCCAGCTGTATGTTTTTCCCCTTCTAGGACTATCAGTAAAGTAGGCAGTCAAAAGCAAGAGTTTAAAGTCTTCAGTGAGTCCCTGTTCAAACTCCTGAAGATGAAAATCTGCTCCCTGGAGAGCAGGGTTGGTGATCTCAGTAGCCTTGGCTCAGAGGGTGGGGAAGACCTGCAGTGATAGCTACCTCCACCAGTTGCAAGAGCCAAAAGTGCTGAACCTGCTTTAGGTGCTACAGATTGTAGGAAATATCAGGGAGGCTCCTTCAAAGGGTTTCAGTCTTCATACAGGAAATGTACTTTAAATCCCCTGAAGGAGTCTACCTGCTCCTGTGAAGACTAAGCTCCTAATCTAAGTACCTATCCCTGAACATCTGATTTTTCCAACAACTTCAGCCACCTTGGAAGTGAACTTTTCCTGTTACAACTCACACTTAAAGCCAGATGGGTATGTGGGATCACTTCCTGCTACCATGGCAGCCAGGAAGATGATCAGAGTTAAATTTATTTTGGAAAGGATCTTCTTTTAGCTTTATCTGTTTTACTGAAGATTTGGTTGACCTTCTTTTGAAATAAATGGCATGTTTTTTCTAGATGCTTAGGTGCTATATCCTGTCGGAGTGCAATTTGGTCTACTCAGCATCCTGCAAGCTGTGATATCCTCTCACTCAAACCACATATATTCATAAGCCTATGAAATTGCTTCCTCACTTTGGAAAAATGTATTTCCTCCTGATATTCCCTGATACATACACTTAAGAGTTGGGAAGGATATTACATAAAAAAAAGATAAATAAAAATTAGTTCTTTATGCAACATAATGTATTTTTTGCTGTGCTTGCTGACCCTGAATACATGGTCCCTGAAGGACTGAAGGAAAAAATTAGGCTTCAGACCACCACAGAAAACATGATAATCCCTTCTGTCTTCATGAAGTTTGAGATAAAACCCTAAGAATTAGTAATTCTGTGTCATTACTTTCATTTTCCCCTTCTCCTTTCCAATTTCTCCTTCCTGTGAAGTCTCTACAGACAGTAATCTACAGTAACTTCTACTCTTGCATTTTCTACTAACACTATTGCACTTTAAAACATATAAAGTGTTCACTTATGTTCACAATTTTGGTTTTAATTTTTAAATATATGGGTTTTGGTCTTGTTTGCTTGTTTGTTTTAAGTGTGAAAGGGCAGTCCTATCTTCTAAATCTCAAAAAATTAATTCTCTCCCTGCAGACTATATGAAAGGAAAAAATCCCAAGAATCCAGAGGGGTCAAAGGAAAAAGGTAAGTGAAGAAGTTAAGAAATTCAGAACTGAGTATCAGAACAGCTATTCAATGATAGAAGGAGGTCTTGAGTAGGAATATAAAACAATGGAGAATCAAACACATCTTAATTCATGTTTAGATTATTTTATCCATTATAGTGTTTTTAACAACATTTGTGCCCTACAGATTCATATTAGGATTCCTAGTAACTACCTGGGCTTCTTTTACATGCAGAGATTTGAATTTGCATCCTGGGGGAAATATTAAATTCTATTTTTATGCCATCTTTAAATGGTGATCTGTCAAAAGTGAATTGTCTAAAAAACTCATAGTGAGGACGCTGCCACAGGGAAATAGGCTAAATCTGGTCACATGGCTATGTCTCAAGAATACAGTTGATTGAGATTGAGACAGGCTGAGGTTACTGACAGATCCAGGTGCTTGAGCGTGACTGGTATGTCAGGGTTTTTTTCCCAATTTGGCAGCAACATGGACACACACGTCTCTAATCTTTCTGGTTGCAGAAGGTTGGCCTCCAAGCTGTGCATGCAGAGGTCACGTATTATTTGGTAAAGTGTATTTGGAGGAAACCCTGTTTGTTGCAATGTGACATGCATCGAACAGTCTTTCTGGAGAGTACTGGAACAGCTCAAAAATTTAAGGGAAACAGCAAAGGCTAACAGAACTGCGCATGGTTCCTGAACTATAAAGGTACATCTGAGGTCCAAATTGTGAGAGTCCCATTTTTTTGGAAGCTGGATATATTCCATAAAGTCCATATTATGGCTGGTACAGTGCAGAGTACTGAATAGACATGAAGCAGAATTTGATGCACTTCTGAGAGGAATGTATTACTCCTTGTGAAAACTCTGAGGAATGAAACTAGGGTGCCACTTGAGGCTCAGGATTCTTCTCTTTATCACTGTTGTCAGTCCATGCATCTCACCTGGGTTCCATAGCAAAATTATAGTTTACCTTTATTTGTGCTTAGCCAGCTTCTGGATTGTCTTTGGTCCTTGGATTCTTCCTTGTCAAGTACAAGAAAGAGAGAACTAGAATATCAGTGTTTTTTTCTCATCTCCTTTAATACTTTGTCATATAGAGCAGAAAAATTAAAGATACAATGATGTTCTTGAACTATTCATTGTGACATAAAACATATGAATGTACATTGAAAGGATGAGCACTGCTCTTATCTTACAACCAGCTTGCTTGTGATTTTAAAAGGCTATATATATGCAGGAGGTGAAATTCTGTTCTCAGGCAATACCCATATGGCCTCCTTGATATTGAAAGAATAATGGAGTCCTGAATGAGTAACTGGTCCTTTTGTGACTCCTGAATAAAAAAACCTCCCACTTCACTTTACTAGCAGCCACTGGCTTTCAAAAAACGTGTTCCTAATATTTTAATTATATCAGTGTGAATTTTTTTTTTATTTGGGTTCAGCAAAAGAAAAATCCATTGATGCCAACTGCTTTATAGAATTGCTTTCCTCTTTGTAAGTTATTACTCTTCATTGCCTACTTAAAAGACAGATTTAAGTTTCCTCAAAATGTGAAGAAATTAATGACATATTGAAAAATCATTATTTTACATATCCAAGTCTAAGAAAATGAATGAATGACCTTGTTGCTTTGCCCTGTTCTCTATTTCTATGCTGTTAAATCCATTTAATTATCACATCCTTTTTGCTCTCTACATATCAAATTGTTTGACTTGTTTTCTTTTCAAGTGTCATCTTATTTCTTTAACCTGACTTGTGATAAATGTTAAATGTTTCTTTCTAGAGACTGGTAAAAGAAAAGATGTGAAGCCTCCAGTAGCATTAAAGGAAAAGGGTAATGTCTTATCATTATGTGGTTGGGAAATAACCAGTTGTCCTCATGAAAGGACCTGCTGGTATCTCAGTGCAGTTTTGATATATTTTGAATTACAGTCTTTTGATAAAAAGGAACTAAACCTAGCTTCTACTCACTTAATAAATCTGAAATATTGAAAAGAGCAGTGTCTGACATGAATCAGAAATACTAAAATCATAAGCCTTCCATGGTGTTCTTTAACCTGCACAGCCAATATTGCAGTGGGAATGCTGGTCTATTCTAAGTGAATTAGTAACAGAGCCGCTGCTGAATGCACATGATAAGCTGAAATGATAGGCTGCACAGGAATGAATGCATGATTTGAATTGCAGAAACTTTGCCAGGTAATTTAGTAAGAATTATGTTTGGTTTGCTTTCAAATCTTTAGTTGAGGTTCTTATTAAACAGAAATTCTAATCCTTAACACTTATCTCTTTTGCATATTTGGTTGATCTGGTGTTATGCATGTTTGTTATAGTACTGATGGGCACAGTGTATACTTATGCTACTTATTTTCTCCTTCCATTTTTGTGTTGGATATCTTTTCCAGACTCTTCAAAAGGAAAAGAGATGAAGACTTCAATTATGGCTAA
Organism: Psittacus erithacus; assembly: GCA_009867235.2. Taxonomy (NCBI): domain Eukaryota; kingdom Metazoa; phylum Chordata; class Aves; order Psittaciformes; family Psittacidae; genus Psittacus; species Psittacus erithacus. The sequence goes on from WYDI02030342.1 coordinate 29,277, forward strand.
GGAAAAAGGTAACAATTCCAAGTTGTGCTCAGCCTTACCATAACATCCAGTTGAGAAAATAAGCCCATTGTGCAAGTATTCCCAAATGAAATCCTAGTTTCTTCACTTAGCCATACATAAATATCATTGAATGGCATCCTTTTCTGCTGGACATTCTTTTTACCTGGCTGATAAATGAGAGATACATATGGGGCTACACAAGCAGGTTGTAGCAGTAGAACTTTATAGACCCTGAAGTTATGAGGACTTATTTTTTTAATCTTAATTTTTGACTCATTTATTCTATTTAAAGTTGTCATTTCAGATTTAATTTTAATTTTCTTCTATAACACATTGATTGTGCTTTGGTGTTTCTTCATAAGAAGAAACATCAGCAGTAGTCATCAAATAAAAATAAATTACAATTTGTAATATCTGTCAAATACTAGGCATTTTTTAGGCAATGATGAAACTGTAATTATAATTAACCAACTACTTTCATTTTTATTTATTCATATCAACTAAATTAGAACAAAACTTAGTTTTACTTTGACACTATTTGCATATCGATTAAACAGCACTTGCTCAACAAAAAGCAGTCTCTCAGGTTGAATGTGTAAATAATTTAACATGGGTAAGAATACGTAATAACTTGCTAACTAACAACAGTCAGTTGAGTCATGGGAATATTGTAGTCAATGTTAAAAACTTCAAGCCAGTTTAGAAAATACTTCAGATAATTGAATAATATTATTCCCTATCTTTAGATTTGCCCTAAGGTTCACTGGAAATAATGAGGCAATATTTTCTCTGACAAAGCTCTGAAACGTAACGTTTGCAAGTTTTTAAGTGCAGCTATTTCAATAGTGTATGCAGGTAGTATGTAGCAGAATAGGAGAAATCAGCTACTACTTTGCACAGTTGTACCATTCTGAAGCAAAGAGAATGCTTAAGTGCTACGAAAGGAAATGTGGCTTAAACAATCTGAAACTCTTTGATGTAGTCAAGGTAGATGAACCTGGATTGTCAGCCCGAGGTCAAGGACATTAGAAAACTAGGGACCCATTACTGTACCATTTATTTCAGTTTACTTTAGTCAACAGGGAGTACTGTGTTGTTGTGTCTTCTTACAATCTTATAGTTCCTGCTTTTCAAGACACAAACAGTGAGATCTGAATGTTTAGTGCAGAGTATGCTGAATTTAACTCCCCGGCAGTACAAGATCACATTTAAAGACACCTGTGATTATTCTGATAAAGAACAATGGCTTGAATGAAGTCTGAATTAGAACTGGTTGAGTTTTATAGTAGCAGCAGGATATTTAGATAAGCAATGCCATAATTTAGTGGTGACTATGCTGAGTCTGCACAGCCTTTACCAGCTTCCCACATGAGATGAGCACTACTCGCTTCATTTTTTCCTAGTGGCTGGCATACAGCCTTTCATGTCTCCTGTGGATGTACTCGATGCCTTGCATAGCTCACTGAAAGCAACTCATATCCCACAGCAGTGCAAGCATTTCTCTTTGACTCTAGCTGGCTCTATAAGAATTTAGAATGTTCGGATTAGATGTCAGACACACAATCAGGCCAGCCACCTTCTTTTTTAAGTCTTATATACCTTAGATCTGTAAAGTAACTGTTCTGAGCAGGACTGCAGATCGTTCAAGACCCCTTGAGCAAGATTGCAACAGAAAAGTACAACTTGAGTGGGAAGATCTCAGTTTGCATACATGTGTATAGTGTCGCCACCTTAGTGTCTGCAATAGGATTTGGTCATTTTCTAGTCACAGATGTCCATGACACAGCAAGTGTTACTCAAGCTCACTCTGAAGGCAGTTCAGCTTAGTAGCTGCAGATTTTTAAAAGTTGGTTTTGTCTTTTCTGTTCCATGTGACAGATGTTCATATGCCATTTCTTAGCTGATGGGATTCATACAAATGCAACACATCCAAAAGCAAATACAACTAACGCAGTGACACTGAATATGTTTGACAAGACATTGGCATTTTGTCAGAAGAGTGTAGTCCCCATGCGTAAAGTGGCTTTAAGCATCCATGTGGGGATGCTGTGCTTCACTAAACTTCTCTTTTTTTAACAATGTTAAGTGACATGTTGCATAGATCAGGCAGACAGTTTGAGAAAAGCCTCTGTAGGGAAAAGTGTTCAGGAAATTTTGTGGCTGTTGCCCTGTAAAGAAGTGCAAGCAGGAGGTCACGTTTATAAGCACTGGCTCTGCTTTCTTTTAGCCAACTGAGAGTACACAGGAAGCTTCTTTGGTGGACAACTCAGTATGAACTATCCAACCAAAACACACCTTAAGAAACAGCAGTGATTTGATTAGGACATGCCATTTTACAGAGATCAGTCAAATCCATTGTAAATTGCATTTCTAGAAGTGGCCACAGTGTAACCCCTTTGTTAAGACAATATTTTTGAAATGTGAAAGTCAAATCCATGCAAGCTGGATATAGAATTGCAATAGGAAATCTTAAATAATAGAGAACCTAAACGTAAGGTAGAAATAATAGGTGTATAAAAATTGCAGTATCAGCCTGTTCAAACAGTCCGTCCATTACAGAATATCATTGCTGAACGCTGTCAATAAGAAATACTTCAAGAAAACATCAGAGCTCTGAAAGTCAGACAGTACTAGAACAACAGATGCATAAATACCAAGACTGAGTCATAGCGGGAGTTATAAAATTCCTATTGTGAGTTAGCACTTCTTTGTGGAAAATCTTCAATAAACATTAGAAAATAACATAAAAAGAACAAACATAACGCATGTAATATGAATGAATATCATTCTATAAAAGATAAAAGATAAGATTTTCATTCCAGAAAGCACTTTATGTAAGTTAAAGATGCGGCATGTTTTATAAAAAACTATGAAGTGTAACTCTGTCCTTATGTTTGATGTTTATTTTATTTTTAAAGGAAAATGTTCGAGCTGAATAAGTAGCATCTGCATATATATGTAGAAATACATATTCAATAGTCAAAACAGGTTTGTAAATGAATGCCTACTGATACCCAAGGAATTTCCTGGAGATAGGGACTGTTACATGCTGGGACACCCAGATCTCTATAACAGCAGTCTGAAAAGTCCTCTAAGTGCATGTAACTTTTTATTTATACATGCTTGCACAATAAATCATAATTCTTATTGCATAGTATTATTTCACATAATATTTTAGATCAGAAACCAGGATTCTCTCTGACTGGGACAATGTGCTTCTCCACAGATGACACAGGCTCCCTCTGGTTAACTGCCAAATGCACTCTTTTTGGCACAGATCTAGGGAAAAACTGTCCCTCTCAAAAAACAATTTGTACTTTGGGCACTCCCTCTGAAAAGTGAGATTGTCAGGGGGAGATTTGCACCCCCTGATGCAGCAGAGAGATCAGATCCCTGGTAGCCCTACCCTACTCCTTGGCCTTTTGTGATACTTTCAAACAGAGATTTGTGTCTGTCTTTGGGATTGTATTTGGATTAATCCTCATACATTTTAGGTATCAAGTTTCAAGGACTCAGACAGGGATGGGAGAAGTCAGTTTTCTGCCAGTAGTCAGTATGACTTAGCTGTCAATGAGAGGCTGGACCTGACTCCACACACAAAGGGGACTTGCTCAGTATCCACCCTCTGACCACCTCTAGCAAAGTGACTTCACAGGGGGCCTGGTAATCCGTACAATATGAATAACCTGAAGCAGATCTTGCACACTTGTATTGCTTTAATTCTAGATAATGTGCTTGTGTATTCTCATTAAGGCATTGCTGATAATGAAAACACTGTAAACATTTTTTGGGTGTTATCTAGTGAATTACTGGGTCTGGCAGCTATGTCTTACAAATTAGGATAAAAAGGATAGCCAGGTTGTGCAGGCGAATTTGTCTGCAACATCTTCCTTGCCCGCGAATAATAAAACGCATAAAGATAATTGAATAAGAATTTATTTCTCCAAGCCTGCTCATTAAAACCTGGTGCAAAGGATGAAAAGGGCAAGAAAGGTGTTTCCTGCCAATGAATGAGAATAATTGTAAACACAGATGCTCCAACAAATTCAAAGGCTAAGTTTTCTCTGTTGTTAAGTATATTGGTTCTTTTAACTGTGGCTTCTTAACATGATTAAAATTTCTCTTGACATGGATAAGACAAATTCTAAACTCAGAAAGACTGGAAGAGAGATATAAAATATTTGTTAGGAAGACCTGAGAAAGACATAGCATTTTATACAGTTCTTAAATATTAAAACCACTACCTACTTCTCAGGCTATGAACAGATGGACAATTTATGGTGAGACGGGCAAAGACAGTATCAACTTAGTGAATGCCATCTGCTTTGCTCTAGCTGTCTACATAAGGTGGTTTTCACTTCAGCTTAAAAGAATGCATATATATGAACAGTTATCACAGAGTACCTGACGCAGGGAATGAGCCCATTTGACCTTGTTTGACTGTAACTTACATGTCTATAACCAAATTGATGTAAGCAAAACTTCCACCAACTTCAGCCAAATCAGCCATTCTCAAAGTGTGTCAGGGTAAGTACTATATGTTAAATTACATCAGGGTTATTCAGGGATTTAAAATTGAGTCAGAAAAGTGGTGAAATCATAATTAAAATCAGAACAAAAAACAAATATCTGGAAAATCACATCACAGAGATCTAGCCTGCGTGGTATCTGCAAAAGGAAATTATATCTTACTAATAAGTGTTTTAAATATTTTAATGGATTAATAAGCACAGCATTTATGGGATGGTTTAAATAGGTCTTTGGAAAGTTGCAGTATAGGAATTACTGCAGAAACTAAATAGCTGCTGCCTAAGAGGAACAGTATTGAAGGAAATAAATATCTGATTAGGAAGCAGAAAGCAATTGGTTCATTTAAATCTTGCAACCAGTTTACAGAATTGCTTATGACTCCATGTCTGGACTCACGTTATATTCCTTAATTAACAGGCAAAGATAGAAATAGTACTGTAATGAAATTTTCAGATGACATAGTATTAGTTATAGAATTCAGGATCAGAAGGTGCTGTGATACACAGAATTCACAAGGTGAATGGACAGTGTGATGTCAAAGAAAATTTAATGTCAATAGATGGAACGTAATATACATGAGGGAAAATATTAAAGAAGAATTTATCTCTAAATTAAGTATGTAAATTCAGGAAAAGACCTCAATACTAATGCAGGCAAGCCAGTGAAGAACATTCTTCCATATGTAAATATATTAGGAAAAACACCATTGCATAAATTAAAGATGCACCTTGTCTGGAGTGTTGTCAACAAAAGTTACTTATCATGTAAGCGCTAGAGTGGGCTAAGAAAGCACAACAAATGTCTCATAGAAAGACAAAAAGGAAAGATCCAGATTGCCTTTTAGATTAATTAGTATGATCATGATAATATTGAAGATCACAAATCTAAGTCAAGGGATCTTCAAAAACACCACAGAGGAACTGGATTTCTATATAAAATTTCAGCTTTCGTAGTTCAAAATTTCATAATTAATTATTGTAAGTTTAGAAAGGTCGTTAAATTTCATGTGTCAGGATGGAAACTAATTGCTTGTTATAAGAAAATAACAGGAGAATTTCTAGAAGAAATCACTTATTTGACAGTATTCAGACTAAATATCTGTTCCTGGCTCCTGATACATCACAAAGCTACATGGAATGGGCTATTGTTGGGTAGGAAACAGTATTTTCAAGATTTTTGGTCTTTTCTAATTATTTTCAAGATTTCAGAAATGTTCCTGTTTGCTGAATAGCTAAAAAAAAAAAAAAAAGGTCCCTCAGAATCATCACTGTCTATGGAATTAAAGAACTCCTGGTGATCTAGTTTCAAGTTTCTGATAAAAGTTAAATACATTAGAGCCATCCTGAAACTGATTTTTATTTCCCTCTCATAAAAATACTTGCTACTTTGAATAAGGTCTGTCATGGTTCATAACGATTTTTTTCACCATTCCCAAAACATAAAAGATGATGGTGCTCACTTCCAGTTTCTGGAGCAGTTGTCAGCCTGGACTCATGATCCTTGAAAATGTGATATGTGTCCTTGATGTGCATATTTTGCTTTGTACCATATCTATATTAAAAGGAAGTGTACAACTGGATTTGGATAGTTCTAGGAAAGGAAGACTGTGATTTAAGGCCATTAATATAGTCCTCTTTGAACAGGTTTGTAGATACAAAATCCTAATTCAAGAATAAGATGATATCTCTCACCAGTACAGTGAAAAAAAAAAAGATAAAAATAGTTGGCTTAATAATTTGTTCTTTTTCCAAATAATCGAGGTAAGAAAATAACAGCCAAGAGCACCTCTCATATCAGAGCATCACATTTTCCAGTTTATCATTCTACTTTACTTCATGTCCTTTCCTTCCCAGCTACAATATATTACTCACATTTGTTTTGAGCAGGTAATCTGGCTCTTTATCAGTTGTAGACCAAATTCTTTGGGTAATCTATCCATCTTTTTGCTGCACTTTAGACATATTGCTCTGCTTCTGAAAGAGCAATATAAAGGATGGCATTTTAGTATCTCAAGAATGTGCCCAGCAGTAGAAAAAAGGATGACTCTTTTTCATTTATTCCCTGACATCTTAAGTTTGGCTAACAGGATTTGATCAGAACAATGCTATTGGCAACAGTAGCCAGAAGAAGGTCTTTCCGTCTTTTAAGATTTCTTAAGTATTTACAATACATTCCTTCAGAAAAAATGTGGCCAAGGTGAAATTTCAAACAGATGCCACAAGAGGATATAATAGCATAATCACAGAAATTGGATAGACGTACGTGGAGTTGCAGGCCTGAAAGGACCTTGCTCTGCCTGTGCTTGCCTCAGGCTCAGAGCCATGGTGAGCCATATCCCATAAGTTGGCAGGACAGAAATCAGGAGAAGCACAGAGGTGCATTTGTATGTTTGATTATAAGCCCTACACAGAGTCTTGATATTTGGGGTCTCTGCTGATTTGGGGGTCCCTCTAACACACTTAAAGTGACAAGGTAAGTATGCCATTCTAAAACTATGGAGGGTTCTATAGCAGCTTCTTGGGGAAAAGAAATATTAAATCTGCAGCAATGACAGTTTTGTGAAAGACACACTTCACAGCTTTGATATGCAATACCACCTAGGAAAGCAGAGGACCTGATCCTGGAAACCTCGTCCCTGTTTTTCACTAAGTCTAGGCAAGAAAACATTTTTCTATGGCTGGGAACATTCCTGAGATACTAAAACTTTATTTTCATTCTCGCAGGTAATTCTCCCATTTTAAACACCTCAGTACCCACTGTAGATACATGCAATATTTGATTGGAATCCCAAGATGACTTTTGGAGGACTTATATTCTGTCTCAAGAGTTTGAATACTGTTCACACAGTGCAGCTTCCTCTGGGGAAACAATTCCTGGTTATTTAAACTGGGGTTAAATTTTAAAGCAGTAGTTTCCTTCCAGTCTCTTTTCAATCTTCCTTTCCACAAAACTCAAGCTGTAGGATTTGGAGATGGGATTGCAGTATAATCAGGTCTTGTAAATCCTCATGTTAGGTAAATGCTTAGAAACTTGAACATGATGCCAGGTGGTTTTTTACTCCTTATCTGTTTACCACCACAAGCTTTAGTAGCAAAAAAGCTCATATTTCTCTTAAACAAAGGATCTTCATAGACTTCCTTTGAACTCTCCTTACACCTTCATGCCTTCCCATTCAAATTATTGATTTTGAAATATTCACTCTGTGCCTCTATTTCCCTGTATTAGTGTCTGGAATGAAAAATTACTTTGTGACTAAAGAAGAACGAGAATATAGAAAACTGAAATTTTCCCTCTTCAACAGCAGAGCCAGGTGTCTGTAAGAAAACACTTCATCTTTCTGATTATCAGTTTCTTCATCTGGCAAATAAATCTATTCTTATACTGCATAATTATGTATGGTTTGTGATATGTACACTATATATGTGTATGTTTGAATTGTTTTCACTGATATTACATGTTACTAACTTCGATTGTGAAAATACAGTATTTTTGTTTCTGTTTCAGATGCTGTGAAAAAGGATGGGGAGAAAAAAGGTAAATCAATTATTTTCCCTTGACTGAAGTGTCTTTCAGCCTGTGACTGCTGTGAGAAATGTTTCTTTTATTCAGTGACACAATTGTGATGACATACACCACCTCATGTGCTACCATCAGCCAGCTTTATATACTCCTACTGTGATAACACAGTTGTCATTTCCAGTATTGTTAGCTCCTTTTTACCACAGGCCAACACAGCCCAGTATCAGACACTTCATCTTTCTGACTGGGAAGAAAATGAAAGCCCTTTGTTACCATGTTAGGATTTGTCAAAGAGAACAAAACTGGCAATGCACCGGGCATGCTGACCTGGCTGTTAGTTCTTTGCAGTAGACACTTTCCTAGGCACATTTAATTTCCTCTTTCCTCTTTTCAGGTATATATGGAGCATGCATGTAATCTTTGCTGAAGTCTTTCTTTGGTATTTTAACAGATTAGTAGAAAAAATTGCCCAGAATCAGAATATAAATCATTACTTAAAATGTTTAAAGAAAAATATACTGTATTTATCGGGCGCTAAGTATCTATATATATAGAATAAGATTTGCTGAGTTGAAACTTTTTTGTAATTTGTCAATTTTATTTCAAAAACAAAAATAATGAAACATTGGCATTAAGGCATTTTTCTTTAATTTATTCAACTTTATTGATTATTCTTTTTACAAGCCATTCCTTGCTTACTGAACCAAGAATGTTTCCAGGAATTTTCCATAGGTTTCAGAAGATTATTTCATACTCAGCATTGAGTAAGTGAGGAAAAAAATGGCTCTTTATCCCTGAAGTTTACTGATGAGGGGCTAAGGGGGGCAGGTGTCTTTTGTTATTTCAAAAAGATTTGGAAATTCTGTGATTCACATAGTTGAACAATGGAGCCAACCTTTACTGTCTATACATGAAGACATTTTCCATCCTGATAGTTTATTATTTTTTCTGTTATCCCTACTATAGAGTTGTTAACTGAACTGGAAAAAATTTATAATCTCAACTGTTTTAACAGTTCATGAGTGAAATCTTGGCTGTGCTGATGTTAGTGGCAAAATTCCCATTTACTCCACTGGAGCCAAAATTTCATTTCATGCGTTTAACCGAATAATAAAGTTCATTTTTATTATCAAAATCAACCATGCTTAACAGGGATCAGGCAGGATATTTTGTCCAAAGATTAATTTACAACAACTGAGGCATGAAAGGTAGCACACAAAGCAGGGAGAATTAGAAAACTGGCAACTGCACTTACAGCCAGTGGTTTTCAGACATCAAAATGCCTTCTGTGTTCACAACCTTCAATTTATCACATGGACTGTTACATCCTAGATGGAAAGAATGGTGTGAGGTAATTGTTAAAGGTGCTACTTTAGTCAGGCTTGCCACAGGTTATGGGTGCATACATTTACAGAAGAACATCAAGGGAATTTGTTTGAAATACCTACTGCTTGGCTCATTTTTTTCATGGGTTGGGATTTTTTTCCTCCTTAACAATAATCTTCCTTAACAAAATTGATTAAAAAATTAATTTTTAATGTGCATGCTTTGAAGTTGGATCAATTTTTCCATTACATTTTCTTATTTATATATTTCCTGCAAAAAACAAAATAATTTCCTCTGATTTCTGATTTTGTTGGAAGGACTTTACCAATAAGTATATGTGGAATACTTTCAAGCACCTGGCTCAGGGCAGGGTGTATCTCATCTTGAGATCATCACCAACTACTCCACAGAAACATGGATGTGCAGCCTGAAAGTCAGCTTTGGTCATTCTTAAGACATCACAATTTTATTTATTTTGGAAGTAATACTCCCTCTGATTTTCTGATGTAAACTACATTGTCAGCAGAGGAGGTAGTGATTCTAGTGAAAACCATGTTAGTCAAATGAAATTTTCCACTAAGGAAAACTAATTCAGGGATGCTCCCGTCTTCAGAAGATATACACTAAACTGGAGAAACGGAGAGAAGTAACAAAGCCTCCTCCAAAAACATGAACATGTCATGTTTTAGCTAGCTTCACACTCTCTGCAGGCCCAACATGGAAAGTATTGCGTGTTATTAGCTAATTTCTGTTATGATCAGGTTTTATTTATTTCTGCTTATTCTGTTATGATAAAAATTGCCCCAGGCTGCATGTCTATTCCTCTGACTGGCAATAAAAAAAGGGCAATGATGTTTGCTGATTTTGCTTAGGGACACAGTATTTTTGCCCAGTTGCAAAAGTAACAGAAGTAGCCAGCCAGAGCTCCAAATTGACTGGCTCATTATCCAAAATATATTGCAGTAGTAGTATGCATAGTTCAAATACCACTTTACCATTTCTCATGCAAATCATCATAAGCATAGCATACAGGCACTGTACTGTATGCAAAGCTTTCTCCAATTATTCTGTCTTTTTCCAATACACACCCCTCCTCTAGCAAAACAATAATGAGCAATACAGTGACAAGTCAGCATAGAAAGAGAATAGAAGATGGAATGTCATTTTCTATCAATGGTACATTCTGTGCATATCCCAAATCAGACATGGAGGAGTTTGAAAGACAAAGAAAGAACAAAATGAAGATGGAGAAATCTTACGTACTTCAATGATTCACCAAATATCAGTGATACGAATAGGAACCTTAAGGCACAATTTATACATGAAATTTATGTATTAATTATTTATTTCTATTTAAAAGGTTAGGTCTCTAAGACTTTGTGACTGAAGTCCTAAGATTTTGTGACCAAAGCTTCAGCTTCCAGCATCTGTTATGGCTTCTTTCAATGTGTGTGGCAGAGAGGCCATGTCATAGAAATGTGTAAAAAGTTGACAGTTCCTAAAGGGCAAGAGGTAGCAACCTTTTGCTTGAGTAAGGCAGTCTGTAAAACCCTCAAGGGCAAATCTGGCTACAAATACATGAAAATTTTTAACCTTGCTTATAATTCAAAGTGCTGCAAGAAGGGCTTCAAGTCAGTTACAATACTCACCTGTACTGGTGATTTGTGATAAAGCCCATCAGCCTCAGGGCATCTCCAGAAAACAATAGAGCTGTAACACCAAAAAATTTCAGCACTTTTTCAGTTTCAAGTGCCCTTTTGAAACAAAAGGAATGTTAATATTTTTTAAATCAAACCGGTATTTTTCTATTTCAGCAATATTTCATCATTACAGAGACCTTCGAAAATTCTTTGTGTGAAATGTAGCCAGATTAAAGCCTATTTCATGATTTCTTAGTTCTGCATAAAATGGAATTTCTCATTTCAGTTCACAGCTCTCATATCTTATTGATATCTGAGTAACGAGGGCATGGACTAAGATGGGGATGTCAAGCAAGCAACTTTAGTAAGTTCTCTCTCCAGGTCAGCTTGCCTTAAGATTATTTGCTTCTGTGATTCTAATGAACCCATTTAACAATTGCAAAATCCTTGTGGGTTCTGTGTTCACATGCATATGTGTAAGAACAATCTAATTGTTTAAAGTGAATTATGAACCTCAATTGCCAGGAAGTTGTTTTCTCCAGGCTCCCTGCTGTGAGAGAGAGACCTTGTCTTGCTTCTGAAGGCAAGTCAGAATACACCTCTCGTTCAGGATAGTTGTCCTCTGGGAGTCCCATCTCCTATTTAAACTACATAGAGTTAGATGTTATGAGTACTTGTAGGCTAGTTGGATGCAGAAGTGAGTTGCCTGTCACTAACGTGTCTCCCATTCTGATTTTCAGCATTATCTCTCTGGCAGCTTGCCCTTCAATTCCTTTAATAGGTTTTAGAAAAAACATATTCATCTGACAAGTTTCATCAATAATAATTTGACAGGAGAATATGCAGGATCGCATTTTAACCTTTTCCCAATAAACACATCATGGTGTAAAAAACTGTATATAGTCTGAGTGTAGCTAATATCAAAAAATGCAGAAAATGGGCAAGGCATGTGCATTCCAGCTCCAAACTTCATATTTTTGCCAACTCAGTAAAGGACAATTTTTTTCAATTACTCCTGGTAATAATACCCTGTCCATTGCCTGGAAACTGCTGCTATGTATACAGTGTCATATAAACTGGCCAAGGCACAGTAGTGTCCTTTTTCAATGTATATAAAAATAAGATGCTTTCCAAAGTGAAAAAGAACTGGGCAGTAGCGCATTTCAGAACTGCTTAGCTTCGGAGTTGACCAGAAAACTGCAAGGCAGCCTTCTTATTCATAAAGGAAATGGTCATGGCAGGATCAGATTTCTGCTCAGCTGTGAATACCACCAATGCAACATGAACCACACTTTCATAGGTAGTTTTCTAATATGCCTCATTCTACAATTGCAAACTGTATTACACAGCCTACTTACAGAATGTGTATCCCCAAAAAAAAAAAAAAGGTAGAAGAGCATTTCCTTAAAACAGTGTCAAAAATACTGTATTATCTATGACAAGGTAATAAAACAATGTTCCTATGCTGTTTAAACTAGCAGAGCTATTTTAACTACAGTTAAGGCAGACATCTCTCTCAAGAGGTTAAAGTTATTGAATTAGCCACAAGATGGAGCCCAAAAGATCTTCCAGCCAGTAGTTAACATTGCCTTTCTGAATCGGATTAAGAACTAAATAACTGGTTTACTGAAGAATACTTCAAGGGAGTCTTAAACTACAGACAAGGTATTCTCTCGTGTTAATCTAGGGCTACCTAAAGATTTTTTTCATTTACTAGATGACTGGCCATACATTGGTATTTGACTTCCCACGGTGAAGCAAGAAAACCCTGGCATTTTCAAGGAATAATGATGTCTGGAGCATTTGCATGAAATGTGGAAGATGCTTTGAAAAGTCTGCATCACTTAGCTGAAATATACTTGACTTCTGTTTACCTTGTCTCAGCTATCTTAGTGGTTATAAATAATTTATGTTCATTTTGCAGGGTTATGAGAGACTTACTGGTCTGTACAACCTCTGCTAAGTGAAGGCCAGATTTTGAGGGATCAAGCTTATGTACTTTCCATGTTGCAGATATTTCAGTTAGGATAAGACATGACCAGAACACACCCTTCAAAGTACCCACTCAATATAAATAGAAAGCAGGCAGATGAATGATGAGTGCAGTGGGCTCAGGACTTTTCACTGCATTCATAAATTTAAAGAACTTTTTTAGATCCTCAGATAAATTTAATCATTAAGAAACTTCAACTCAAGCAAACATAGATGTCTAAAATTAATATCAGCTACATAAAGGCTATTTACCCTAGTTTCACTTTAGAATTAATGGAGAGAAATAAGCATCTGCAAAGAGTGTTTCAACTGTTTTACATATCTGTCAGAATACAAAGAATTGCTCCATGGATATAACTATATTTCCAACTTGACTATAACAAGGAACACAGTTTAGGTTTGGTTAAGGCACATTAAAGTAATGATGTTAAGTTTCATCAATGTTGTTTTTTCTTTAAATACCCACAAATTTATTCTCAATGCATTTTACTCTCAAATATTATATCTAAACCTTGTCACTGGTTACGCCTTTGTAAACCATTCAAGGTAAAATTGAGATTATACTTTTTTGTATCTTATCTACCACCAAACCTTCAAAACAATTCACACTGATGTATCTGGCATAGCATTCCAATTGCAGTTATGATTACAACTTGTGTTAATCATTCTTACTTGCCTTAAAGTACAACAGTAATTTATTCAGCCCCTGCTACCAGTAAATGGAGACAGCTAAACTAGTCTTTTAATGATTATGAAACAGCTGTGATTTCTGTAGAAAAAGTAATCTCTGTAATTGGTGGCCTGTGTTGCTACCGTAAATTAGGTATAATACATGTATATTGGCATAATGTCAGCAACACTCTCACCTGTCAATCAGCATAATATGCTTAAACACCTGGATATTCATATAACACACGGTTAATTGACTAAAAATTTCCCCATGGGGTAAACTATTACTTTATTGCTCTGAGTAAAGATGTCTGCAAATGAATGCTCAGAGGTGTTCTATTCAAATGCAATTCCAGAATGAACAGTTTTTCTGGCGATAATCTACATTTCCTTTTTTATCTGTGCAGACATCATTTTCAGAAATGTGCTCTTATAAAGTTGCAATTAAAGCAAAACCAGCGATCAGCAACATTTCATGAAGAATGATGATGGCTTAGGATGTTCTGTAGAAGCTAGTCATTAAACCTCTCCTTTAATCACCATATTAATTTCAGTAGCACACTGTTAAAAGTCCATCTTTTCAAAAGCTAATAATTTTTTACTGTTATTCATCCCTAATATCAACTAATCTCTCCTCCAAAATTCTTATTTTCTAGATTTTCATGAGGTCATCTTATTCGTCATAGAATCATAGAATAGTTAGTGCCGGAAGGGACATTAAGGATCATCTATTTCCAGCCCCCTTGCCACAGCCAGGGGACAGCCATTAC